>CAUYLG010064456.1:0-10013 GCA_963573385.1 Cacajao melanocephalus | reverse complement strand
GTGAAACTCTCAGTCCTCAGCGCTTCCAATTGCTGTTCTCCTTGTGGGGATGGGACCAGCCGAGCCCGACTCAAAGGGCACCCAGTCCCATATACTCCGCACTGAGAAGCGCCGCGCCGCGCCGGCCAAAAGAGTCACGCTGACGACCCGTGTGGCTCCTCTGCTGGCTGGCACCCAGTTTGTGGGCAACAGAAATTCGTCTGAAATTGCGGCGTCCACTCGCTCTCTGTGCTTTCACTGGGAGCTACAATCGTGAGCTGTTGTTAATCGGCCATCTTGGATCTCTCTCTGCCCGGTGATGAAGTTTTTTCTGTTTCTTAGTTTTCCTTTGGCGGACGCCCCTTCCCCACAAAGCTGGACCTTCCCGGTTCGCCTGTGCTTGCTGTGAAACTCTCAGTCCTCAGCGTTTCCAATTGCTGTTCTCCTTGTGGGGATGAGACCAGCCGAGCCTGACTCAAAGGGCACCCCGTCCCATGTACTCTGCACCAAGAAGCGCCATGCCGGGACGCTGGCAAAACAGCTGCACTGGCGACCCATGTGGCTCCTCCGCTGGGAATCTCCCAGTCTGTGGGCAACAAAAATTCGTCTGAAAGTGCAGCGTCCACTCGTTCTCTGCGCTTTCACTGGGAGCTCTACCTTTGCTCTTTATCCTCTCATTTCCTAATTGTGTTTTAATTGCACTATTTCTTTACTTGTTGGTTTATTTATTTGATTATTTTAATAGTTTTTGGTGAACAGGTGGTGTTTGATTATGTGACTAAGTTCTATAGGTGTGATGTCAGATTTTGGTGCACCCATCACCCGAGCAGTATACATTGTACCCAATGTGTAGTTTTTTAAATATCTTATCCCCTTCTTCCCCTTCCCCTGCAAATCCCCAAAGTCCATTATATTAATCTTATGCCTTTGAGTTCCTCTTAGCTTAGCTCCCACTTATGGGTAAGAACAGAGAATTTTTTTTTTTTTATTCTTGAGTTACTTCACTTAGAATTATGGTCTCCAACTCCACCCAGGTTGCTGCAAATACCATTATTTCATTCCTTTTATGGCTAAGTGGTATTCCATGGTGTGTGTGTGTGTGTGTATATATATATATATACACATATATATATATATACACACACATATATATATATGCCTCTTCCATAACGCTGTATTATTATAAATATATATATATATTATATATGTAAAAGAAAAGCAAGCTGTAGGTAGAAGAAAACAGCTTTATGGAAGAGGCAGTGTTACAGTTCCCTGACTGCTCCTACAGAGCAGGGCTACCCCATAGGCAGACAGTAGCAGCTTGGGGCAGTTTTGCAGTCGTATTTATACCCACTTTTAATTGCATGCAGATTAAGGGGTAGTTTATGCAGAAATTTCCAGGGAGGTAGTAGTAACTTTTGGGTCGTTGGGTCATTGCCATGGAAAGAGGTGGTAACTCTCCAGTGTTGCCATGGCAATGACAAATTGACATGGCAGACTGGTGGGCACGTCTGATTGGAAAGCTGCTTCTGCCCTCCCCTCTGTTTTAACTAGCCCTCAATCTGGCTCCTTGTCTGAGCCCTGCTTCTGGCGTTAAGTCTCCTCATCTCCTACCTCAGTTTCATATAGAAGTAGGAGCTGTGATCACAGGTCTCATTATGTATTCATTTGCTTTAAAAAAGTGCTACTAAGCCCAAACTACTTTTTACCAAGTGAGGTTGTCAACCTTTATAGCTAATTAAAGTTTTGGGTCAGATCTGTAATTTTTCTCCTTACAAAATTATTGGCTTTGCTAACAAATGCCCATCCAAAGGAGAATTATAGATTGTTCATCAACTGTTATAAGAAAAGATCCATGTATCTACCTGTTCATTTGGTGTACAAAACATCTGGAGCTTTCTTTAATACACAGTCAGCATAGAAATGTGTGTTTCAATCACTGATCAGAAAGTGTGATCTAATTTTTCTATCATCCACCTCTTTACAAAAGCCTGACTGAGAAAAGTTTCATTTAGGGAAAATGAGGTACTCATCACTTTTGATAGTTTAAAACTGTAATTAAAACATATTGGATACCAGAGTTTAACATCTAAACTTGACTTATAGAATCACCTTCACTAAATTACACTAAATATTTAATCAAGTACCATGTTATGAAATGACCATATGTTTGCTACACAACTGTTGCCAAGATTAATGTTGACTGATAAAACAGATCTCTTAACTGCAATCCCAATGAAAAATTCACTATATCATTTATAATTGGAAAACGGTTGTTTCATATGAGGAAATACTGAGGTTTTTCTCCCTCTCCTTTCATTTGGTGTGTTTAGACTTACCAGCCTTTTGTCTGGCTGTCAGGAAGTCCAGGGCCACGTTAGAAGTTCAGTCACATACACAGGACTGGCCCCCATGGTTGGTATCTGAATTCCTATTTTTTTTCCTTAGTCTCTATTTGCTTTTCTAATTTACTAAGCTCTATTAGCTATGACATATTGGTTTTGTAAGCTTCCTAAATATTTTTGAAAAAGCTGTGGTATCGATACATGAAGGAGTTAAAAATGACTGTCACGCCACAGGAGGAGAATTAAGGAAATACTAAGCCAACCGCAATAAAAACAAAACCAAAATAAAAAAAAACTCTGCTTTTTCCCCTTCTTTTTGCATTTGCTGTTGTGAATAAACTTTTCATCTAAAGTTTGGAATAAATGTGTCGTATATATGTACATATGTGTGTATATATGTGTGTGTTTATATATAGTTTACTTATAGTTTTAAATCATCAAAAGTAAGTATATATATATATACACATACATATATACATATTTTTTAAGAATTTGCATTTGTAGTTAAACAGATTTAGTAATTGAGTTAAAAAATATCCAAACAATATATTCCTATAGTGAATAAAGTGAAACACGGTTTTTGTTCTTTTCCCAGATGGCATAACAACCTCTAAAATTTTAGCATGAGGCTTTTATGAAGATACCTCTACACACAGTGCACACTGACTTTTTCCTCACCAGGACCGTCTTCAACTTATAGCAGGGGGGCTAATTTATTTTCTCTTGAGCAAAGTTTCTTTTGCTCCCGAAGGGAAGATAGTACAACTGGAGCAAAGGTGTCATGATTAATGCACATGTCTTTTTCCATGTTACAACCTAAAATTGGCATTTATATCGGATGAAGTGTATTCAGCTCACAGAGGAAAAAGAAGTCTTGAGAAAAGACTTTAAAAACAAAGAATTCAAATTGGTTCAGTTCGGCAGTTAAAATTCTAGGCATGCTAACATAAAAAACTGACTCTGATTTTTTTTCATTTGTTCATCTCTTCTGTATTCTTTACCTTAATATTATTCTGAAACTCTACTTGTAGCAATTTGATGTCATTAAGTGACTGAGAGCACTCACCAGTCAGTTCCTTCTTCAATGAAGATCTCCCAGTGTGTGGATTAATGTACACGTTTTCTTTCCTAAATTTACCTCTCTAATGACCCAAACAATTTGCCGAGGGCCCGCTCAGCAGCTGTGAACAGCAACTGTGGTGATTTTAGGCTCACATCGTGTGTTGTGCCCTGCTGATATTGTTCAAATAATCAGGTATTCTGAACATCACACAGTTCACTGTGACTTTAAGGATGGAACCCTCGGAGAAGAATGCCTGGGATAACTTCGGTGTTGGCTGCAATTACTACTGACTTTGCTTCTGTTTTGAGTCTGTCTTGTCTTTTTAAAAGACCGATCAGACTAGAAAATATAGAACAAACAAATAATAGTTACAGAAAGGTGCCTGGAGGGGTCGAAAAATCACAAATGGATTGCTAAGGACTTCTATTTTCAGTACTGGTGTTTGCTTATATATGCTAGGTCAATGTGCTAAATCCACTTAAAAGCAATAAAGCATTTTTTATGTACAAAAGCCTTTTTATTTAAAAAGAAACAAATAATGTTTCTTTTTAAAACATTACAAACATATTGCCAGTTCACTAATTAATTGTGATACTCTTGGTTTGTTTTCATTCATATATCATACAACATGGGTTTGAATCGATGTGCCACAAAGTAGTTTAGACACTAGGGATGACAAGAGAGCCCAGTCCCTTTACTTATGCAGTTTACACACTGGGAGGGAAGATAGGCTTTGAACAAATCACTGCTCATGAGTTGAGTGATATAAAGAGAAATAGAAGGTGGTGTGGAGGCTTATAACAAAATATTTTGGGTTAGGTATCCCCATAGCAGAGTCTCCTCTTGTGCAAGGGAAGTGCTCTCCAGAGAAACCAGAAAGGAAATGCAGGAAGTAGGAAAGGAAAGGGAAGAATCCAAGCAAGAGTAAAATTTGGGGAGGGTAGCTTCAGCCTGATGCTGTAAGGAAACTGTGGAGTGTAAATTGCACCTCAGAGTTTGTCCTGAGCAAGTAAGATGGACCTCATTCTGCCATGGTCTCTCTCAGGTGTGAAGGACCAAATGAGGAGAGAGTGTAGGCATGGGGCTGTGGGAATGTAAGGTCTAGACACTTCTTGCTCTCTGCACAAGTGGCTCTGGTAACCTGAGGGAAGGAGGGCAAAGAAGAGTTGCAGGTGTAGCATCTGTGCAAAAATTTATAGAAACTGGGATCAGAGAAAAGAGAAATGATAAAGTGATCTGAGGGGATCTGTGCATAACAGGAGCATTTTCCATTAGTGTCCCTCCGCTTGCGCTTCTCTGATAGTTTGCAGTTTGCATCTCACATTGTTTACTCTACCCTGCCACAGTTTCATTCATCATAATTTCTTTAAAATTTTTATAAACATTATTGGGATGAGCTACAATGCATGTTGCTGCTGTTGATCCCAAGGCCATAACCGATTTTTAGAATTCTTCTCCTCTCACCTGTATTAAATTCCTCTCCTTTTTAGCTAGCACTCCTGTTGGTTCCGGTGGCTTGGCTGGTGAGGCAATCTAGACTTTCATTCATGACAATCATCGTGTGGTCATCATGACCTCATGAGGCTCTGGTTGCTATAATTTCCCACTCACAGTTCAAACTAAGTGTAGGAGTACCAAGCTCCTAGTTTGTGGAATTTTTAAAACTTGTTAACAGGTATTGAATTTTGCCGAATATTTGCATCTACTTTGGTGAGCATCCGGTTTTCTCTTTTATTTGGTTATTGTGGAGAGTTGCATTTATTAATTTTTATATATTGAATCAAATTTGCTGTCTCAGATTGAGCTCTCCAGCACCCGATGCTGACATGGATTTTGGGATGAATTTTTTTTTTTTTAGTCATCAACACCCATGTAAAGAAGAGAAAAGAAGCTATATCTTTCTAAGGAATTGCTCATTTATCATTATGAAATGTCTTTTGATGTAAATTTTAGCCACACCAGCTTTCTAAATCTTACTGGTTTGCATAGTGTCTTTTTTCGTCTTTGTACTCTCAACTTATTTTTGTGCTTCTATTTCAAGTGCATCACCTATAAATAGCATGTATTTGGGCCTGCTTTTTAAAAATCTAGTATAGCAATCCCTACTTTTCCTGAAAAAATATTTTCTTTAGAATTATAAACTTCCTATTTTTTTTAAATTAATGAACTTATTTTTAGAGTAGTTTTAGGCTCAGAACAAAATTGAGCAGAAAATATAGAGTTTCTTTCTTTCTTTTTTTTTGAGACAGAGTCTCGCTCTTTCACCCAACCTGGAGTGCAATGGCGCATTTTCTGCTCCCTGCAACCTCTGCCTCCCGGGTTCAAGTGATTCTCCTTCCTCAGCCTCCCAAGTAGCTGGGATTACAGGCACCTGCCACCATGCCAGGCTAGTTTTTTGTATTTTTAGTAAAGATGAGGTTTCACCATATTGGTCAGGCTGGTCTCAAACTCCTGACCTCATGATCTGCCCTCTACCTCCCAAAATGCTGGGATTACAGACATGAGCCACCATGCCCAGCCTAGAATTTCAATACCTCTATTTCCACATGCATACAGCCCCTCACTAAGGACATCCCACATCACAGTAGTACAATGGTTACAGTCAGCGAATGATTGATACATTACCACTCAAAGTCCACAGTTTACATTACGGTTCATTCTAAGTGTTGTACGTTCTATGGGCTTTGACAAATGTATAATGACATATATTCACCATTATATTATCATTCAGAGTAGTTTCACTGCCCAAATAATCCTCTGTGCTCGGCTATTCATCCTTCCCTCCCCATAACGCCTGGAAACCACTCATCTTTTTACTATCTTTGTAATTTTGCCTTTTTCAGAGTGTCAGATAGTTGGAATCGTGACATATACCTTTTTCAAACCAGTTTCTTTCATTTAGTAATACATATTTAAGGTATCTCCATTTTTTTTATGGCTTGATAGCTCATTTCTTTAGTACTGAATAAAATTAAATTGGATGTATCACAATTTATCTATTCACTAACAGAAAGACGTATTGATTGCTTCCAAGTTTTGGCAATTATGAATAAAAGCTGCTATAAAAATCTATGTGCAGGTTTTTGTATAGACACAAATCTTCAATTCATTTGAATAAATACAACGGAATTGGATTGCTGAATTGTATGGGAAGAGTATGTTTAGTTTTGTAAGAAACTGCCAAACTGTCTTTCAAAGTGGCTGGACCATGATGTACTCCCACCAATAATGAATTAGGGTTTCTGTTGCTCCACATCCTCTGTAACATTTGGTGTTGTCAGTGTTTGAATTTTGACCATTCTGATAGGTGTGTAGTGGAGTCTCATTGTTTTAATTTTCAATTCCCTATTGATTTACAATGTTGAACATATTTTTATATGCTTACCTGCCATCTGTTTATCTTCTTTGATGATATGTCTTTTGCTGATTTTGAAATTTTATTGCTGCTTTTCTTATTGTTAAGTTTTGAGGGGTTTCTTGTATATATTGGATAACAGTCTTTCTTTAGATGTGTCTTTTGAAAATATTTTGTCAGTCTGTGGCTTGTTTTACTATTCTCGTGATATTGTCTTTATGTTTTTAATTTTAATTAAACTTATTAACTATTTCTTTAATAAATCATGACTTCGATGTTGTATCTAGAAAGTCATTGATGACCCGCATGCTAATTTAGGTTTTTTCTATTGTAATCTTCTAGGAGTTGTAGAGTTTTGAACTTTGCATTTAGGTTTATGATTTATTTTGAATTAATTTTTATAAGGGGTGTAAGTTACACGTCTATATATTTTTTTGCATGTGAATGTCCAGTTGTCCCATTGCCATTTGTTGAAAAGACTCTTTGCTCCATTGAATTGTCTTTGATCCTTTGTCTAAAATTATTTGACTATAGTTATGTGGGTCTGTTTCTTGGCTCTGTATTCTCTTCCATTGATCTGTTTATTCTTATGCCAATACCACATTATCTTGATTACTGTAGCTTTATGGTAAGTCTTGAAGTTGAGTAGGGCTGTTCCTCTCACTTAGTTCTTCTTCTTCAATACTATGTTGGCTAGTCTAGGTCTTTTGCCTCTCCAGGTGAAATTTAGAATCAGTTAGTCAATATTTTACAAAATAAGGTGCTGGGAATTTGATTGGGATCAAGTTAGTAAGAACTGATTTGGTAACAATATTGAATGTTCCTATCCATGAACATAGGATTGCTTTTTATTCATTTAGTTATGTTTGTAGTTTTTCTCACATAGACTTACACATATCTTGTTGGATTTATACCTAAGTAGTTTATTGCTTGGGATGCTAATGTAAGTAGTATTATGTTTTAAATTTCAAATCCCACTTGTTCATTGATAGTATATAGGAAAGGAGTCAATTCTTGCATATTAACTGTGTATGCTTCAATCTATAATTGCTTATTTGCTCGGAAAGTTTTTTGTTTCTTTCAGATTTTCTACAAAGACAATTATGTCATCTGTGAACAAAGACAGTTTTATTTATCAACTTGTATATATTTTATTTTCTGTTCTTAACTTGTATTATCTAGAACTCTGAGTATGTATTATCTAGAACTCTGAATATGACGTTAAAAACTGATAGAGGGAAGATAACATTGCTTTGTACCCGATCTTAGTGGGAAAGTTTCTAGTTCCTCACCTTTAAGTACTATATTAGCTGCAGGTTTTTTGTAGATGTTCTTAATTAAGTTAAGGAAGGTCTTCTCTTTCCAGATTGCTGAGAGTTTTTATCATTAATGAGTGTTCAATTTTGTCAAATACTTTTTCTACTTCTAGTCATATAATCATGTGATTTTTCCTCTATAGTCTGTTGGTGTGATGGATTACATTAATTAATTTTCAAATGTTGAACCAGATTTTCATACTTGAAATAAATACTGTTTGGTCATGGTGTATAATTTTTTTTTAATATGTAATTGGGTTTGGTTTGCTGATATTTTGTTGATGATTTTTGCATCTATGTTCAAGAGAAATATTTGTCGGTACTTTTCTTATATTGCCTTTGTCTGGTTTTGTATTAGGGTAATGCCAGCCTGATAGAATGACTCAGGAAGTAATCCTTCTGATTACATCTTCTAGAAGAGCAATATGGTTAAACTTTGTGCCCCCATGTAAATCTTATCTTGAATTGTAATCCCTATGATAAGCCCCACGTGTCAAGGGAGAGATCAGGTGGAGGTAATTGAGTCATGAGGACGGTTTCCTTCAAGCTGTTTTCATGATAGAGAATAAGTTCTCGTGAGATCTGATGGTTATAAGAGGCTCTTTCCCCTTCACTTGGCATTTCTCCTTCCTGTCACTTTGTGAAGAAAGTGCCTTTCGTCTCCTTCATCTTCCAAGATGATTGTAAGTTTCCTAAAGCGTCCCCAGCATGCTAAACTGTGAGTCAATTAAACCTCTTTTCATTATAAATTACCCAGTCTTAGGCAGTTCTTTCTAGCAGTGTGAGAATGGACTAATACAAAGAGATTTCAGAGAATTAGCATAGTTTATAATTTAAATGTTTGCTAGAATTAACCAGTGAACCAATCTGGATTTTGTGCTTTCTGTTTGGGAAGATTATTAGTTATTGATTCAATTTTAAAAATAGGTATAGGCCTATTCAGATGATCTTTTTCTTCCTGTGTGAGTTTTGTCAGATTGTATCTTTCAAGAAATTGGTTCATTTTATCTAGATCAAGAAATTTGTGGGCATGGAGTTGGTCATAATATTCCTTTGTTATACTTTTAATATTTACGGGATCTGTAGTGATGTTGCTAATTTTATTTCTGATACTAGTAATGTGTGTTTTCTTTCTTTTTTCTTGGTTAGCCTAACTAGAGGATTACCAATTTTATTGATCTTTTCAAAGGATTAGCTCTTGCTTTTACTGATTTTTCTCTATTGATCTTGCTTTTAATTTCATCCATTTCTGCTCAAATGTCTATTTTTTCTTTTATTCTGCTTACTTTGGATTTAACTTGCTCTTCTTTTTCTAATTTTCTAAGTAGGAAACTTAGATAATTTACTTTAGATCTTCTTTTTTTTAGTACATACATTCAAGGCTATAAGTTTTCTTCTAAGCACTGCTTTTGATATATCTCACAAATTTTGATAATTGTATTTTCTTTTTCATTTTGCTCAAAATATTTTAAAATTTTTCTTGGGATTTCTTCTTTGACTTATGTTATTTAGAAGTTTGTTGCTTAAGATGCAAGTATTTGTGGGGGGTCCCTAGCTATCTTTCTGTTACTGATTTCTTGTTTAATTCCACTGTGGTCTGGGAGCAGGTCATTGTATGATTTTTATTCTTTTACATTTGTTAAGACATGTTTTAATCGTTTCACTACCATGTAATGTCCCTCTTTGTTTCTTATGGTCTTTGTTGCTTTAAAGTCTGTTTTATCAGAGACGAAAATTGCAGCTTCTGTTTATTTTTCCTTTCTCTCCATTTGGTTGGTATGTCTTCCTCCATCAATGCAACAAGAAGAGCCAACGATCCTAAATATATATGCACCTAATACAGGAACACTCAGATACATAAGGCAGGTTCTTAATGACTCACAAAGAGACTTAGACTCCCACACAGTAATAGTGGGAGACTTTAACATTATACTGTCAATATTAGACAGATCAAC
>CAUYLG010064450.1:0-36585 GCA_963573385.1 Cacajao melanocephalus | reverse complement strand
ATATTTATTGTGTACTTTAAAAAAGGTTTTCCTCTCTACATGGTAAATACTATTGACACCGAGGCCATGTTTTGCCTTTTTTTTTTTTTGAGACAGGCTCTCACTCTGTTGCCTAGGCTTGTGTGTAGTAGCATAAGCACTGCACACTGGACTCTGGACCTCCTAGGCTCAGGTGATCCTCCCTCCTCAGTCTCCTGAGAAGCTGGGACTACAGGCATGCACCACAACGTCTAATAAATTTTTTGTTAATTTTTATTGTTAATTTTTATTGACTGTGCATGAATGTGAGAAATACATTATTCTCTTTTAACTTGTTTTCTCATCTATAAAAATGGAAATATTCCTACCTGTATCACAGTGTTATGTCTGTAACTAAATGAGAAAATAGATGTAATATGCTTGTCACATAAAAATTAAAAAATGATATTATTCTATTATTACATCAAAGATAAATTTCTAGTTGGAAGTTTTTCTCATCTTCCAAATAGGGTTCTGATATAGTTTGACTGTGTCCCCACCCAAATCTTATCTTGAATTGTAATTCCCTTAATCCTCCACGTGTCATGGGAAGGAGCTGATGGGAAGTGATTGAATCATGAGGGTGATTACCCCCATGTTGCTGTTCTTGTGATAGTGAGTGAGTTCTCATGAGATATGATGGTTTTATAAGGAGCTTTTCCCTTTTTGCTTGGCACTTCTCCTTCCTGCTGCCATGTGAAGAAGAATGTGTTTTCTGCCCCTTCTACCATGATTGGAAGTTTTCTGAGACCTCCCCAGCCATACTGAACTGTGAGTCAATTGCGCCTCTTTCCTTTGTAAATTACCCAGTCTCAGATATTTTTCTCTTTATTAACAGTGTGAGAATGGACTAATACAGGTTCTTATTTTAAACTTTATTACATTTTCTTTTAATTCCCTATTAGTATTTAGATTACATAATACTAGATTTATTAGTTTTTAAAATCTAACCCACTCTACTGTATTCGTGGGTATTTTAATTCCCTATTAGTATTTGGATTACATAATACTAGATTTATTAGTTTTTGAAATCTAACCCACTCTACTGTATTCGTGCCTTCTTGAATAGAGTAACTATATTTAGAACAGTGTCATTTAGAACGAGTCCTCTGGCACATAGTAGGCACTCAATAAAAGTTTGTTGAATTGAATCAAATTTTAATCCACTGAAGTGATGAATTGCTCCTGCTCTGTGTTTTTGTTCTGAAGGGCTCTCTCTGGCACATCAATCTCAGAGTCTTAGGTAATGCAAGCTCTGAAGCAGTGGTGTCTCAATCTTATTACATTAATGAGATGGCTGAGAGGATTGGAAATAAATGGTACTTAACCATTCACTAGCCATCAAAAATCCTTTCTGTTTTCCTTGAGTAGCTAACAAAATGCCTGTGTGAGAAGGTAAAAGGAGGCTGGGCTTGGAGGAAGGTTTTCTGAGGTGTTGAGTTACCTGTACTATAATGTCAAAAGCATCAATTTCTTTCAGAAAAGCTGCTGAAAGTGGGTTTTTTTCCTACCATTAATTAGTTCGGGTTACTAATCAGCTGTGAAGCAAACGACACCCTAAGCCACTTTTTTTTTAAGCAAGTCAAAATGGTTTGGGTTTAAGGAATTTAACAATAGAATGTTATTTATTTACACTTAAAAATACTTATCTTTTATTCTGTTTTATTTACTCATCCTTATTGAAAGAACCAAAAACATGATATTTGAAAGAGAAATCACTTTTTCATTAGAGCCTATACTAATGCTTTGAGATATTTTTGCTAACTTTTAGGATTTCTATTGCTCAAAATATGTATGTTTATTGCAATGTCACAACTCTATTTAATCTTAATATTTATTCTGTAAAATTTTGGGCCATATACACAAACTATTCAGTTACTATTGCTCTTGCTTTTGTACTAAGGCATATTAATTCCTGTTTTGTGGTGACTCTTGATGTCATTTTAGTGCCTAGAGCACCCAGATTCAACCAAATGCCCCAGGATGCTGATCACTTGTGCCACACTTGAGAGCAGCCCACATAACACGCAGGGGCGATACACCCTCCACTGGGTGCCCTGGGTGTTATCACCACAGTAAGACCACCAGGCGAGTCAAGGCAACTATCCTGTAGAACACCAGGCCCTTCTCTTAGCGGCTTCACTCTACGATAGAGAAGCAAATCTATGATGAAGGCCCTACTGGGTCATTATGAGTGTTGGAACTGCATATGGTGAGGAGATGGAAGATGTTCACAGAAAATAATGAAAGTATTTGACTCATGACTAAATCTTAGACATCTCTAAACGAATCAATTAGTTGTTATGCAGAAGGAGTTTAAGTCAGTGGAAAATAGCATTTGGAGCCACACAACCACTTTTCTTTCACCTTCTCCTTGGGGTAAAACATTTATGGATTGCCAGAATTTCATTTGCAGAGACATCATGCAGCATCTTAGGTGGTGTCCTATTTAAGGTTTCTTTTGATTTACTTCATGGCTGTAAATTACTGAAAACTTTCTTAAATGTGGTTCATATTGGAAGCTTTTATTCCTTTGAATCCTACCATTTCACAGAAACAGCTCTTTCAAACATTACCAATGAATTATATGCCCCCTTCCCCTACACATTCATAACCTCCCCCACTATCAACATCCCACACCAGAGTGGTTCATTTGTTTCAACTGAGGGTTTTTTTTTCTATTTAAATACATATTTTAATATGTATTTAACATATTAAATAACATGACTTTGGGGATAGTGTAACTTTTCATTTATAGAATTTTTTTGAGAACTCTCACTTTCTTAAATGAGGACACTAGGGCTCAAAAATATATATAGTATGGCCAAGAAAAGTAATTAACAGAAATGCTGGAACCAACAGCAGCACCAGTGACAAGTGGTGTTTACACGATTCAATGCTGCTTGCAGGGCAATCGTCATGCCTGTAATCCAGAGGAATACATTTGAATTAATGGCAGAGGCTCTTAGTCATGTAGCTCCCTGATGATTCAACTCACTTCTGGAGACATTATCAGCAGAGAATGAAAGTTTTAATCAATGTCAAAAAGTAGTGAAGTACCTTCCTTTTCTTTTTCTGGAAAGTTCATTATTATCTTCTTTTTTTTTTCTTTTCTTTTCTTTTGAGACAGGTCTCACTCTGTCACCCAGGCTGGAGTACATTGGCACTGTCAGAGCTAACTGCAGCCTCAAGCTCCCAGGCTCATGTGATCTTCCTTCCTCAGCCTCCGGAGTAACTGAGACCACAGGCATGTGCCACCACCCTTGGCTAATTTTTCTGTTTGTTTTTTTTGTAGAGACAGAGTCTTGCTATGAGCCTTCAACAGATGCACCATCATCACCCAGCATGCATAGTTTACACTAGGGTTTCCTCTTGGTGTTGTACATTCTATGGGTTTGAACAGTGTAAAATGACACCATTCTGTCCACCATTACAGCATCTTCCAAGGTATTTTCACTGCAGTAGAAATTCTGTGTGCTACCATCTTTTCAACTGCTAACCATTTTACTTTTTCTATTGTTTTTTCTTTTTTCTTTTTTAATGGATTTATTGAGATTTGATTTGTACACTATAGAATCCAGCAATTTCAAGTGTACAATTCAATAGCTTTAGTATATCTACATAGTTTTATAGTCATCATCACTATCTAATTTTAGAATATTTTCATCACTCCAAAAAAAAAGCCAAATGCAAATTAATAGTCACTACTCATTATTCTCAATTTCCTCTGTACATAGGCAAGCATTAATTTACTGTCTCAATATAATTGCCTATTCTGGACATTTTATATAAATGGAGTCATACAATCTGTACTATTTTATGACTGCCTTCTTTCATTTAACATAGTGTTTTCAAAGTTTATCCATGTGTGGCAAATATCACTGCTTTGTTCCTCTTTACTGCTGAATAATATTTCATTGTTGGACATACTACGTTTTGTTTATCCATTTTAATTGTTGGGTATTTGGGTTATTTCCATTTTGAGGCTGTCATGAATAATGCTACTATGAACATTCATGAGCAGTTTGTGTGGACAATATGTTTCTTCTCTCTGAGTAGATATCTATGAGTGTAATGCTGATTCATAGAGTATCTGTATGTTTAAAATTATGAGGAGCCACCAAAAGTATTTTCCAAAGTGGCTCCACCAATGAATTCTTATTTTCCATTGTTGATATTTTATTAGTTTTTAGTATTGGCCTCTCTACACAATTTTGAACTGATGATCATCTATTTTACTTACTACTTACATCTTGGCTTTGTGATGCTTTAACATTGTTCTTGTTATTCTTTGTATTTTCTATGACTCTATCCCCTCTGTGACTGCAATGCTCTTGGCTCTCCTCTCTTTCTCTCAGTAATTGCACCTGTTATAGGATACCTAACTTCTTATCCTTGTGGAGATTTCTCCCAAATCAGTTACCACCATGATTTTAAGTCTCTTCTGAGTTTCAGCCTCACAATTCTGATTGTCCTCTGTTAAGTTTAGCCTAAAGCTGCCTCCTTACATACTTTAAGTTCAATCTAAAGGTTTCTCCATACATAGTTAATGGAAACCTACCCAACTGGGTGTGTAAACAGACTAAATTCTTTTTGTGCCAATCACCAACTTTGGCCAATTAAAAGTTGACACTGTTTAAACTATGTTCAAAGAAGGCAAACGCTGAGCTGTAACCATTTCAACTGGCTATACCTCATTTCCATTTTCTGTACTTCGCTTTTCTTTATCTGTCCATAAATCTTCTTCCACCACATGGCTGCACTGGTCTCTCTGAGCCTACCCTGGCTCTGGAAGCTACCTGATTTGCCAATCATACTTTGGTCAATTAAACTCTATTAAATTGAATTTATCTAAGATTTATCTTTTAACACCTCTCAGCATCGTCATATAGCTGTCTGGTTTCAAAAGCAGGATGTGCACAAGATTGCTCATCACCTGCTCTACAGAGCTGCTCAGCTTTCTGATCTCCCTCTTTCTTTCACTGACTCTACCATCCTTTCATATCGAACTTGAGATTTCAGAGTCATTTTAAAAATCTTTTCCTCTCCCTTGTCTCTCTTGCCTAATTTGACAACTACCCTCCATTTTATGTGTTTATCCCCCTCAGAGATAGTCCATTTCTCTTCACTAACTTCCCATTGCTCTATTTTGCTTAAGTCCCATTATTTGCTCATTTTGACTTCCATATAGTCTTTTTAATTGGCCAATCTGATAACTGTATTTTACATTCTCAGTTATTACTGCATTTTACATCTGCATCTTATTTAAGAGGTCAGGTATATTCCTCCAACTCCTCTTGCAGCCTCTGATATATTTTCCTAGCTTTGTCTCCCACTGAGCGCCTACACAGAGGCTATGCTTGAGTCAGTCTTGGTTCTCTTTATTGATCAACCAAGGCTTGTATTTTCCTGCCTCCAATTTTGTTCACGCCTCTCCATGGGATGCCCTTCTGTTGAGTCTGCATAAGCCGATTCCTCAAGGCCCTAATAAAATGTGTCCTCCCTGACAGTGATGCCTATGATCTCACTAGATCAGACTTATCACTTGTCCTTTCACCTCTCACAATGTCATTTTAAATTATGTATTGCAGTCACTTGGTGCATATCAAATCTTCCCTTCTTAAATCAATGGTTCTTGAAGGCAGAGGCCCTGCTATATTTGTCACAATTAGAGCAACTATTATTTACTTAATGTTTACTATGATTTAGGCACTGAGCTAAGTGTGCAATATGTTCCTTAACTATCCAGCCAATTCTCTGAAACAGACACCATTTTAAAATCCATATTTTATAGATGAGGTAATTAATGGTTAGAGAAGATAAGTAACTTCCCAAGGCTAACAAGCTTCCAAATGACAAAGCTAGAATTTTAGCCCAGACTGTCTGACTCTAGAGCCTATGCAGTTAACTATGACCACATAATTTTCTCTACACACCTAATTTAATAAATGCCAGTTAAATGAATAAAAGATGGTCAGTATGTGATTTTGCAAAGAAGCTTAAGTCTTAGTAGGTAAACTTTAGTTTAAAATGGAAACCTTAACGCTTTCTTGGAGTGAATTATTTATCATGTCTGAACCCTTTACTCATTCATAAGGTGGAGGAAGGAGATAATTCCCTCCTCAGAAGGGTACTTTGAGGACAAAATGATACAGTGGACATGATGGGCTCTCCCAGCAAGCTCTCAGTATGTGTTAGTTGATAATAACAGAAATAAAATTTCATTTTTGTTATTCTTTTTTGGACATGGCAAGATGAAAGGAGAGGCATGGCACCAGGAATCGCCATAACAAGTTACCAAATTTGAATTAATCCCACTGGAAAATAAACTTATTTTTCTCCACTATGAAAATTTATGCACAGTCTTTGATCTGAAATGGAAATACCAAACTATATGGTACTTCACAATAGAGTGCTGTTTTTACTAAATTGTGTGTCAGTATTTTGATATCTGTCTGTTATCTATCTATCTACATATCTATGTGTTTATATAATTAAATTGGCAAGATAATCCTGACATGGGTTACTAGGAGTGGCGTGTGCATAGTGCATTCTTTATTAAGACATTGACTTTCTTATCTAAGCTTCATTCTGTTCTTGTTATATCCCCCAAGTGGCCTCAAATAAGCATGTGAAATTTGGTCCTCTTCTCTCTCATCTTGTTTCTTAATGGAAGTCCCTCTTTGTCTCACTGACCACAGTAATTCATCATGACATTTCAAACATTTCTAAATATTGGTCTCCACAAGAATATTGTTTCCTCTAGCTAGTCCTTTTATCAGTGAAACTTAAATATTATAATAGCGTCTGAATATTCACGTTCACTAAATTGTACTACTCTTTATTGTTATTGTTTCACAAAATAAATGCCTTTTGACATTCCGTAAGATCCCATCACTAATCAGTGGTTGAAGGAATACTGAATTTTCAGAACTTGCTTGAGAGACCTGAATAAAGACACACATTCTCAAGCAGGGAGTAAGAAGGAGAAGGGGCACTGAGTGTGACATAAGGACACAAATAGTTGATTTTTCTGGTTGCTCCCAGCCATCCAGATATGCATAAGGTACATTAAGATGTTGTTAAAAAGATTAACTTTATCAGTATGCTTCCAAGTCCGTGGTTGGGAAATTGTAGATAGAGAATTTTCAATGCAATTCCCATTGTGTTGATATTCAGTAAAAAAGTGCAGTATCTATCTTTGTAAATTACACCGACATATGAAATTCTTATGAGCTGTCTTGATTTATTTGTTTTGGGTTTTAAGTATTCTCTAAAACTCAATCTTTATATCCTGGAAGGATTTCTTAATGGCAGGGTGCAATTTGGAAAATTGAATAATTTTTTTAAAAGCTCTGTGCCTTAGAATTAAATCTGCATTAAACATCTCAATCATCTCTTCATCTCTATTTCAGAATTAGCAGATAAAGCATGTGAAAATTAAATCTTATTTAATGTGATTTCAAGGAAGTCTCTTCTACCACAAGGTGACATTTTCTCTGCTTGTGATTTCCTATAGAAAGAGTGCTTCATTGATCTGGGGACATTGTCTTTTTACAAGGTACCACAGTGCAGATTTAATTGCTCTATTCTTACTAGTGTTGGTGAGAAGCCTGTTGAAGAATCTTTACACCAATTGTGGTACAGGTGAAGAAGGGATGGATGGAGGAATACTAGCAGTGCTGCTAGTCAAGAAACAGTTTTCTATTCATGCTTATTAACTGTCTCCAAACCAATCACCCCAACACCCTCATCAGAAATCAGTAAGCTCCAATAGCACTCACCAAAATAACATAACACAGACACAGACCTAGGACTGTGGAGGAGGACCCCACCAACTTAAACTAGCAATTTTTATTTAAGTCAACCATTGCAAAGTTTATTGTGTCATCCACCACCTGCTCATGAGGAGTAATTTCTCTCCATATGAGCAATTGGACAGAATTATGTAATAAGGTAAATAATATGGGGAATTCCCTTAAGTTTGAGACAAAATAAGATTTTTGTTACATTTATGTTTTTATTCTCTTTAGGAGTAGCAGAGAAGACTGATGCTGATATTAGAAAGGTAGATGTTATGCATCCAAGCAAAATTCTGGACAAATAATAAATAGGACTAATGTAGTACTTAGCCAAGTTAAGCACATTTACAAACATCATTCAGTTGATATTCACTCCCTTGTCAGAAAGTAGATTGAGCAGATATTATCCCCATTTTGGTGAACTAAAAAATGGAGAGATTTACACACATTCATTAGAAGTTAAATGGAAGATTTGGAGTTTGAAACCAAGTTTTCTGACCATAGATCTTGTTCTTTTTGCAGTATTTCACATTGCATCATGAAGGAATAGAAACCTATATGGATAGACCATGCAGAAGGAGAATCTCTGTCCCCTGGGTAGCCTGAGTTTCTTTTGCTTAGAATAGTTACAATGGTTTTTGCCCCACCAGGGATAGTACGGAAAGCTGAAAAAGGGGTATCTTCTCCTAACAAATGTAGAATACTAAAGCCCCTATAAAAATTGATTTAAAGAGCAACTTGCGTCTCCTTGAAAATAATTTTATATTTAGGTTGTTTTAAACGTGAAGTTATCTGTTTAACAAATGATTGAATTAAAAATTGCATTATAATAATAAAAATGTTTTCTTTAAAGTTCAGTTTGTGTTCTCTTTATATAAAATGAAAAAGGCCATATTAATCATAGTTTGCTCAAGGAAATGGGAATACAAAAAGTTCACTGCCAGAAATGTTTAGTATTTGCTGTAGACATGGGAATACTGTAAAGAATGACATGATTTCCTTCAAGAGGCTCAGTCTTCAAGGAGATTAGGACATGTGATTTGTAAATTATGGTGTGATTTAGATGGCATGATAAGGAAACAACAGATGTATGGAAGAAGGAGAGAGTAAAAGTAGTTGGAAGTATCAGGGATGGCTTTACAAAGGAGACACTATCTGCTTGGGATTTTTTTTTTTTTTAAGAGAGAATCTCTCTGTCACCCAGGCTGGAGTGCAGTGGCATCATCTCAACTCACTGCAACCTCCACCTCACGGGTTCAAACCATTCTTTTGCCTCAGCCTCCCGAGTAGCTCAGACTATCTGTGCGCTCCACTGCGCCCAGCTAATTTTTGCATTTTTAGTAGAGACAGGGTTTCACCATATTGACCAGGATGGTCTTGAACTCCTGACTTCGTGATCTGCTTGCCTCGGTGTCCCAAAGTGCTGGGATTACAGGCATGAGTCACCACTGCCAGCTGGATTTTAAAGAAAGACTAGGACATTCACCAAAAGGCTACAGTCATTCTAGCCAAGAAGTAATGGGGCATGGGACAGGTTGTTTATTTGTCCTGGAGCTTTAAATTCTAGCAATAAATAATCTTTGTATGGTGTAGTAGTAAGATGGTCAGGCTAAGCACTGGTACATCTGATTTCTAGTCCAAACTGCCCCTGACTTTGGGTCACTGGAAAAATAACTCCATCTTTCTGTGCTTTAATGTGGAGTCGATTCATTCTTGGGTTTCTTTCATGTCTGATGCATCAACTTTAATGAATAAACCTTGGCATTTAAGAACATAGGCTCCACAGTTGAAATGAACTGTGTGTGAATTCCTCTGATCACTTTACTATCACTTCAACTTAGGGAAGTTCTTTAATCTGTCTGAGCCATTTGTCCTAATCGGGAGCAAGAAAATAATATAAACCTGAGGGAGTAATTGTAAGGATTATATAAGATAATTTGGGGCTGGGTGTGGTAGCTCACACCGGTAATTCCAGCACTTTGGGAGGCCGAGGCGGGCAGATCACCTGAGGTCAGGAGTTTGAGACCTGCCTGGCCAACATACAGTGAAACCCTGTCTGTACTAAAAATATATAGAAATTAGATGGGTGTGGTGGTGGTGCATGCCTGTAGTACCGGCTACTTGGGAAGCTGTGGCAGGAGGATCGCTTGAACCCGGCCGGCAGAGTTTGCAGTGAGCTGAGATCATGCCACTATACTCCAGCCTGAGTGACAGAGCAAGACTCCATCTCTCAAAAGAAAAAAATGTGAAACATCCTGACTCATATTTGTTGGAGTCATTACAAACTAACATTTAGGGAAGAAACAGAATATTTGGGGGGTAGTTAATGAACAATTAAATCGAGAATAGTAGAATGTTTGTGCTTTATAAAATATGTACTCATTGGTTCTACCCAAGTCACAGATAAAATAGCCTTAGGATACTAATAAAGACACGATGAGGCCAGTCTCTTGGCCATTCTTGGCAGGTGAGTTCTTTCAAAACACAGAACAGGTAAGACCAAGGTTGTGGATTTCATCTCCATTAGGACATCTAAGTTTATACTGTTTTAAGTTTTCAACTATTGGCTGCTGCATGCAGTTGATCTATTAGGTGACGAAATAAACTATATCAACTCCAACCTATCTCAAATCCCAAATCTCTCCCTTCTTCCAGGTCTTAAATAATTTGATTCCAGTCTCCCCTGGCTGTACTATGTAAATTTTTGCCCCCTTTGGACATCATTTTCTTGCCTTTTTTTTTTTCTTCTTCACATTTAAAACTTTCTATTCTTCTAATTTACTGAGTTGTCACTTGTATTGTCTGTTTCTCCCACTAGAATGTAAGCTCCCTGAAGGCAAGCAGTCATTTCTGTTACTGCTAATATATCTCTAGTGTTTTGATTAGTCACTGACATATCACAGACATGTTGAATAAAGACAAGTCACATAAAAATGGATGTGAATCAGGGATCTGCCAAAAGCTTCATCAAGAATAAGGCAAGAGGTTACTTTATAAGAAGAAACAAAAGCCTACAGAAAGTAAATGTCTTCTGAATAATAGAAGCAAGCCTTTCAGCTGTGAGATGTTATTTTTCAAAGTTGAAGAGGTCTGTAAAATCCTGTTTCACATCAGTCAGAGAATATGTTTTTATAAAGGCACATTTGCAGAGAATATTAGTAAGCTTTACAAATGAGGGAATCACTGGAGAAAAGAAGCAGTGTCAAGACTCATGACTTCCGAAATCCATCAATTTGTCTGAGCTGGTGGAAATTGCTGAAGACAAAAAATGAAACAACCTAAGTAGAATTGATATGGTAGATCACTGTATAATAAAGCCAGTAATTAGAAAACTTACAGATAGAAAAGTGAGGTTTTTAGACTCTGATACAGAGCAGCAGGCATCGTGGAGGCTCTAAACATCTTAAATTTTTTTCACCGGTGGGAAATTATTAGTTTCTGACATTAGTAGCATCAGGCCCTTTCTTAGGAAGAATGATTCTAGCTCTGTCATTCAATAGCTGGATGGCCCTGTGCAAATTATCAAGGTTCTCCAAGTATGTTTCTTTTCCTGTAAAACAGAGAAGTAAAGTTCCTAATTTACAGAGAGATTTTAAGGGAAAAAAATGAGACAGTATCTATGTAGATTTTCAGCCCACAGTACTAACATTTAAGTACTCCAAAATGTGATACAAAAATGTGTACAGAAATGAATAACATTAAAAATTTTCCTCTGTTTCAGAGAAACACATACGAAAGAAAAATCCATTAGGTTGGTAATGATTCCAGTAATATCACTTACAAAGTGGACTTGTTTATTTAACTCACCAAAAGTGGTTTTAGACTGGCTGCAGTGGCTGAATCCTGTAATCCGAGAGCTTTAAGAGGCTTTGATAGACGGGAGGATTGTTTGAGTCCAGGAGTTTGAGGCTGCAGAGAGCTATGATTGCACCACTGCACTCCAGCTTGGGCAACAGAGCAAGACCCTAATTATTTAAAAATAAAAAGAAAAGAAAGGAAGAAAGAAAGGAAAAAAAGAAAAAAAGAACTAAGTAAACATCTCTGCAATTTTTTGAAAAAGGATGATATGGTCAAAAGGAATCCCTCTATTTTTGCTTGTGTACTTTCCTTCCATCAGACCAAGGTGCCTGACATTACCCTTCTGAAGGCTATTAAAATGAGTAGGTGTCTTTATAATAGAATTATTTATAATCTTTTGGATATATATCCAGTAATGAGATTGCTGAGTCAAGTGATATTTCTATTTCTAGATCCTTGAGGAATCGCCACACTCTCTTCCACAATGGTTGAATTAATTTACACTCCAACAGTGTAAAAGCATTCCTATTTCTCCACATCCTCTCCAGCATCTGTTGTCTCCTGATTTTTTAAGGATCGCCATTCTAACTGGTGTGAGGTGGTATCTCAATGTAGTTTTGATTTGCATTTCTCTAATGACCAGTGATGATGAGCTTTTTTTTTATATGTTTGTTGGCTGTATAAATGTCTTCTTTTGAAAAGTGTCTGTTCATGTCCTTTGCCCACTTTTTGATGGGGTTGTTTTTTTCTTATAAATTTGTTTAAGTTATCCATAGATTCTGGATATTAGCCCTTTATTTGATGGGTAGATTACAAAAACTTTTTCCCATTCTGTTGGTTGCTGGTTCACTCTAATGGGAGTTTCTTTTGCTGTGCAGAAGCTCTTAAGTTTAAATAGATCTTGCTTGTCTATTTTGGCTTTTGTTGACATTGCTTTTGGTGTTTCAGTCATGAAGTCCTTGCCCATGCCTATGTCCTGGATGGTATTGCCTAGGTTTTCTTCTAGAGTTTTTATGGTGTTAGGCCTCATGTTTAAATCTTTAATCCATCTAGAGTTAATTTTTGTATAAGGTGTAAGGAAGGAATCCAGTTTTAGCTTTCTGCATATGGCTAGCCAGTTTTTACAACATCATTTATCAAATAGGGAATCCTTTCCCCATTGCTTTTTTGTCAGGTGTGTCAAAGATCAGATGGTTGTAGATATGTGGTATTGCTTCTGAGGCCTCTGTTCTGTTCCCTTGGTCTATATCTCTGTTTTGGTATCAGTACCATGCTGTTTTGATTATAGTAACCTTGTAATATATGTTGAAGTCAGGTTGTGTGATGCCTCCAACTTTGTTTTTTTTTTTTTTTGTTTTGCTTAGTATTGTCTTTGCTATGTGGGCTCTTTTTTGGTTCCATATGAAGTTTAAGGTGGTTTTTTCCAATTCTTTGAAGAAAGTCATTGGTAGCTTGATGGGGATAGCATTGAATCTATAAATTACTTTGGACAGTATGGCCATTTTCACAATGTTGATTCTTCTTAACCATGATCATAGAATGTTTTTCAATCTAAAAAAGAAAATGAGTGGGTGTATCTTTTTAAAAATTTTGAGAAAATTCAATGGGTGAATAAAAAAGATGACTATCACCTAATCCCTCAATGATAAAATGGAATTTCACACATTCCAGCACACACAAGAACAGAATATGTCATGTCTTTAGTAATGTATTCAGTATTAGATAGCTTATGACTCACATTTTATGATACAGAGGAAGTGAATTTAAATAATTCTGTACATTAATAGAGCCATACGATAGAATTTATTAATACAGAGGGTGTAAAAAATTTGTTTTAATTAAATTTGTCTGAATTTTAGTAAATAGAGTCAATGTATATATGACTGTGTTTTCACATGATTAAAATGGGGCCTATTAAATATTGATAGGGCTTAGGTTGATGAAGGAAAATTCTCAAAAGAAATGAACAATTAACAAAGGAAAAATAGGCTAGGTGCTGCGACTCACACTTGTAGTCCCAGTAGTTTGGAAGGCCAAGATGGGAGGATTGCCTGAAGCCAGGAGTTCAAGACCAGCCTGGGCAACACGTGATCTTGTCTCTACCAAAAACTAAAACATTAGTCAAGCATGGTGGTCTATGCTTGTAGTCCCAACTACTCAGGAAGCTGAGATGGGGGGAATCTCTTCAGTCCAGGAGTTCAAAGTTTTAGTGAGCTGTAATTGTGCCCCTGCACTCTGGCCTGGCTGACAGAGTAAGAACCTATTTCAAAACAAAACCAAACAAAGAAAAAATAGAACTAACTCTACCTCTATTTTCTATGTGAGAACAAGAGTGAAACTACTGTGAATCATATTTTTCAGGGCTTTTAATTAAATCAACAATTTAAAAACTACTTTTGCAATTAGTCAAATGTATTGTCAAATATATTTTCTTTTGGAGTGGAGTGAAAACTCTGGAGGGAGAGCCAACATTGTTTGTAAATATCTGTATTGGAGAATTGTATTTAAGTGGTGTCAGTCTTAACTCTGGAAACTAGAGTAATCTCTCAGCATATCTTATGGCCTGTGGCACCACGATAGAGGTACAAAGTGAAGCAAAAAGACTGTTTTAAAGCAACTGTATTTTAATGAGTTCTAATCAGCTCTAGTGCACATTGCTCATATCCCTTGATTAAAAATCATTGATTCAGGAACTTCTACTTTATAATAAAATCCAACTATGAACTTCTAGTTAATCTTCCCCAATTTCTTGCTAAAATACCCATAAAGGCAAAAATATATGAAACTCCAGAAGTATCTACACTTAAGCCTTGCAGATAGCCTACCAGTATCTATAGGGAATTAAGGGGAAGCAAACTGAACCGGATCAATAAAAACATCTGTGCAAAGTAAGAACATTAAAACTATTTAGAAAATAGTAGCCATGTAATACTTGTAATCGTTATAATAGTTGTAATCACCTCCCCTCTGCCATACACACTTAAACATCCCAAATCTGTTACTGCCAGAAAACGGTCCCTCTGTGGTATGGGTTCTACTTTTCAAACATCCAGGTTATTTTTGTCCTTTCTTCCATAAATGAAGATATGTATTTGGGGCACCTAGAAAACTTGCATTTATGAAGGGAGTAAAGACTGATAGCATTTTAGGAGATTTAGTTTCCTCAATTAAATCTCTAATGTACTCTATGAATGATATTTGGGAATTCAGCCTTACATATGCAGACTATTCTAGCTTAAAATAATGAGAATCAAGAAGTAAGACTCAGAAGAGGAAATCAGCTGAGAGCTGTGCCTGTCATCCTGTTGCCAGCTGTTAAACTGAAAAGAGAATTTGTCCATTATGCATGGTGGGGAGAGAACAGTGATAAAGGCCATCAATACATCTGCTTCTCTTTAAGCTAGCTGGAAAACAATTCCACTGCTTTTTAGGGTGCAGCAAGATTGGCGTGACCATATGTCCTGGTTGATCTTTGAAAGTCACAGTTCACAATTGTTAGAATGTCTCATCTGTTTTTCCAGTTTATACTGGATCTTTTTCATGTTTATTAAAGTATTAAAAGAAATAGCAATAGAGTAGGCCTGCAATTTGTGCTTTTATCTTTTGCTGTGATCTTGTCTTCTAAAGTGGAATAAGATTATGATGTGAAGAAAGGTCTTATTTTAACATATGAGTATATACATTTTCCAGATTCAGTGTAACTAACATCTTCCTCTTAAAGAGCATGTAGAGTATTCCCTGATAGAATGCGTGAGGCTGGATTAGAGGAGGTAAGGACAATTAATTCCTCTGGTCTGTGTGGTGGTGGGAGAAGAATTAAAGATGTTGACCTTGGTGGCTACTTGGTGTATCAGCCAGTTGGGACATGATGAGTGCTCTTTATATTTTTTATTCTTTTTATGTGAATCTTTGCTAATTTTTTTTGTTCTCTGGTAATCCAGGATTGATTAAATTTTGGTAAGTATTCTGTCTGAACTTAGAATAAAAATTCTGTCATTATTGGGTACAGTAATATGTCCATGATATCAAATTTTAAATTTTGTTGTTTAGATCTTCTATGCTTACTCTCTACTGGGTTTTTGTCTTTTTGTTATATCAACTATTAAGAGAGTCTGTGAATTTGTCTCTTTTTCCATCTATTTCAGTAAATTTTTATGTTATGTATTTTGTTTGTTCTTATTTTTTTATTTCCATAGATTTTTGGGGAACAGGTGGTATTTGGTTACATGAGTAGTTTCCTTAGCGGTGATTGTGAAATTTTGGCGCACCCATCACCTGAGCAGTATACACTGAACCCAATTTGTAGTCTTTTATTCCTCACCTCCCTCCCACCCTTTCCCCTGAGTCCCCAAAGTCCATTGTATCAATCTTATGCCTTTGCATCCTCATAGCTTAGCTCTCACTTATGAGTGAGAACATATGATGTTTGGTTTTCCATTCCTGAGTTACTTCACTTAGAATAATAGTCTCTAATTTCATCCAGGTCACTATTCATGCCATTAATTCATTCCTTTTTATGGCCGAGTAGTAATCCATTATATGTATATATATCACATTTTTTTATCCACTCAGTGATTGGTGGGACTTTGGGCGGGTTCTATATTTTTGCAATTGCAAATTGTACTGCTACAAATATGCGTCTGCAAGTATCTTTTTTGTATAATGACTTTTGGGCTTGCTAAATCAAATGATAATTCTACTTGTAGTTCTTTAAGGAATCTCCACACTGTTTTCCATAGTAGTTGTACTAATTTACATTCTCACCAGCAGTGTAGAAGTGTTCCCTGTTCACTGCATCCACGCCAACATCTATCGTTTTTTGGTTTTTTGATTATGGCCATTCTTGCTGGAGTAAGATGGTATCACATTGTAGCTTTGATTTGCATTTCCCTGATCACTAGTGATGTTTAGGAATGTTTAATATGTTTGTTGGCCTTTTGTATATCTTCTTTTGAGAATTGCCTATTTATATCTTTAGCCTACTTTTTGATGGGATTGTTTTTCTTGCTAACTTGTTTGAGTACCTTGTAGATTCTGAATATTAGTCCTTTGTTGGATATATAGATGATAAAGATTTTCTCCCACTCTGAGGGTTGTCTGTTTACTCTGCTGACTGTTCCTTTTGCTGTGCAGAAGCTCTTTAGTTTAATTAAGTCCTATCTATTTTTGTTTTTGCTGCATTTGCTTTTGAGTTCTTGGTCATGAAGTCTTTTCCTAAGCCAATGTTTAGAAGGGTTTTTTTCTAATGTTATCTTGTAGAATTTTTACAGTTTCAGGTCTTAGATTTAAGTCCTTGATCCATCTTGAATTGATTTTTGTATAAAGTGAGAGATGAGAATCCAGTTTCATTCTCTTTCATGTGGCTTACCAATTATCCCAACACCATTTTTTGAATAGGGTGTCCTTACCTCACTTTATGCTTTTTTGAAGATCAGTTGGCTGTAAGCTTTTGGGTTTATTTATGGGTTCTCTATCCTGTTCCATTGGTCTGTGTGCCTGTTTTTGTACCATTTCCATGCAGTTTTAGTGACTATGGCCTTCTAGTTTGAAATCAGGTAATGTAATGCTTCTAGATTTGCTCTTTTTTTTAGTCTTTCTTTGGCTATGCAGGCTCTTTTTTGGTTTAATGTGAATTTTAGGATTGTTTTTTCTAGTTGTGTGAAAAATGGTGGTGTTTTTATGGAAATTGCATGAATTTGTAGAATTGCTTTTGGCATTATGATAATTTTCACCATATTGGTTGTACCCATCCGTGAGCATGGAATGTGTTTCCATTTGTTTGTGTCATCTATGATTTCTTTCAAGAGTGTTTTGTAGCTTTTCTTGTAGAGGTCTTTCACCTCCTTGGTTAGGTATATTCCTAAGTATTACATTTTTCTTTTTTTGTAGCTGTTGTAAAAAAGGTTTAGTTTTTTATTTGAGTCTCAGTTTGGTTGCTGTTAATGTATAGCAGATCTACTTATTTATGTATATTAATTTTGTATCCTGAAATTGTGCTGAATTCATTTATCAGTTCTAAGAGCTTTTGGGAGGAGTCTTTAGGGCTTTCTAGGTATACAATCATATCGTCAGCAGACAGTAACAGTCTGACTTCCTCTTTACTGATTTGGTTGCCCTTTATTTCTTGCTCTTGGTTGATTTCTCTGGCTAGGACTTCCAGTACTATGCTGAATAGAAGTGGTGAGAGTGGGCATCCTTGTTTTGTTCCAGTCTTCAGAGAGAATGCTTTTAACTTTTCCCCATTCAGTATTATGTTGGCTGTGAGTTTGTCATAGATGACTTTTATTACATTGAGTCATGTCCTTTATATGCCAATTTGGCTGAGGCTTTTGATCATGAAGGGATGCTAGATTTTGTCAAATGCTTTTTCTGTATCGTTTGAGATGATCATGTGATTTTTGTTTTTAATTTGGTTTATAACGGTGTATCACATTTATTGGCTTGCATATGTTGAACCATCCCTGCGTTCCTGGTATGAAATCCACTTGTTTGCGGTGGATTACGTTTTGATATGTTGTTGGATTTGGTTAGCTAGTGTTTTGCTAAGGATTTTTGCATCTATGTTCACCAGGGATATTGGTCTGTAGTTTTCTTTTGGTGTTATGTCCTTTCTTGGTTTTGTTTTTAGGGTGATACTGGCTTCATAGAATGATTTAGGGAGAATCCCCTCTTTCTCTGTCTTATGGAATAGTGTCATTAGGATTGGTACGAATTCTTCTTTGAATGTCTGGTGGAATTCAGCTGTCGAATCTGGTCCTGGAATTTTTTTTTTATTGATAATTTTTAAATTACTATTTCAGTCTTGCTGCCTTTTATTGGTCTGTTCATTGTTTCTAATTCTTCCTGATTTAAGCTAGGAGGGTTGTATCTTTCCAGGAATTTATCCACCTCCTCTAGGTTTTCTAGTTTATGCACATAAAGATGTTCACCATAGCTTTGATCTTTTGTATTTCTGTGGTGTCAGTTGTAATATCTCCCATTTCATTACAATTGAGTTTATTTGGATTTTCTCTCTTCTTTGCTTGGTTAATCTTGCTAATGGTCTATCCATTTAATGTATATTTTCAAAGAACCATCTTTAAAGGGCTTCCTTGGGGGAAAATCTGAGGAAATAATCCATTTCTTTACCATTTCTAGACACCAACTTGTGTTCCTTGACTACTGACCACTTCCAACTTCTTGATTCTGTTGTCACATCTCTTGCTGATAATGCTAATCCTCCTTCCTTTCTCACATAAGGATGCCTCCTGATTCCATTGGGTCCACCTGAATAATCCATGATAATCTTCCTGTCTCAAGATCCTGTAACTTAATCACATCCATTGTTATCTTTTACCATGTAAGACAACAACATATTTAATGGTTCTGAGAATTGGGATGTACACATGTTTGGAGGGACATTATTCAGCTTATTACAGGTTTTGTGTTGGTTTTGTATTTGTGTTCTTTGATATTTAGATAGGATAAGGAGAATTCTAGTTTAGTATTGTGTTATAAGGGAGAGCCCCTTTTTAAGCCCTTTTCAAATACTTTCTCAGATCTCAAATTGAAGGAGTGGTTGATACATATTCATGCTATTGTTTCTTTAATCCCCAAATGCTGAGAATAGCGATGAGGCTCCTAAATGCAGTTAAAGCATGAGGGACTTAGTTTCCATTACCATGTTGTCGCAGAAATCTATCACTAGGGGCAAGCTTTCCAAAGCTAATTTTCTGTTCTGTGCTGTGGCTGCATAGAAGAGCTCCTCCAGCTTTTTCCTTTCACTACTGTCAAAATGCAAAGTTCATGCCTCTGAAGGTGGTAAACACCATAAATATAATCATGATGATGAGGATGATAATGATAGTGGCTACTAGATACTGTGTGTTGATTTAAAACTATACACCCAGGTTAAAACTTTGCATATATGGTTTCATTTATTCCTTTCCACAAACCTGTGAAATCGGAACCATTATTATCACTTCTGATTTTGAGAAAATGAAAGGCACAAAAAAGAATACTTACCTAGCTTCAGGTTACATGGAGTGGAAATAGCAGGAACGAATTTTTGTATGCTACCATGGTACAACTATTTTCTTGTAGAAATAAGGGTCCATTTTCACAGTTTGCTGGAGCAAACCTCTCCCTGGGGTCTCCTAGCACGGTTTGGTCAGAATATTTTGCTACATATTAATATCTTACCTTGGCCCTTACAAATTGGGATTTTTGGTGAGTGTTTTGCTAGTATGTCTCTTGTAAATACATTTGGAATTATAATGTTGTCCTGAGGAGAGCAATTGTGAATTGGTCCTTGGTGTGTCTTTACTCAGCATAATCCTGTTTACACTGAATTTAGCAGAACACATCTTTACGTTTTAGAGTATGTGGACAGAATTTTTCAGTTTCCAGTGCTGACACATATTTTCTCCCAATATTTTATATCCTCTGGTCATTTCAGTATATCTTTGAGAGGCTGAGGTGTTTGTATTCCAGATGCCATCGTTTTAGGAAGTCCCCTTAACTCCCTGTTGTAGAACTTTGTTAAGGTATCTTAATGATTTGTCTGCCATCTCTGTCATTATTTCAAACTCTCAAATCGATGGTGGTATATTGTTTAGAATCACCTTAAATTTTTATTTTTATTTGGATTTACAGGTACCTAATTTTAATTTGATTTGACATCTTAGTTTGTGAGATATTTTTAAAAGACTTTTTAAAGAGTAGTTTTAGGTTCACAGAAAAATTGAGCTGAAGGTATAGAGAGTTTCCATCTGCCCCTGCCCCCTCTCACCTAGGCACAGCCTCCCCAATATCAACATCCCCCACCAGAGTGGTGCATTTGCGACAGTTGATGAACCTAAGCTGACACATCATTGTCACGCAAAGACCATAGACTGTATTAGGGTTTACTCTGTGTATTGTACATTCTGTGGATTTAGACAAATGCATAATGACATATACTCACCATTACAGTATCATACAGAGCAGATTCACTGCCCTCAAAATCTTCTGTGCTGTGTCTGTTCATCCCTTTCTCTTTCTACCAGCCCCTGGCAACTACTCATCTTTTTATTATCTCTATGTTTTTTGCCTTTTCCAGAGTGTCATCTAGTTAGAAGTAAAAAAATTTCAACCAAATAAGCAAAACACTTTCTTTGTTGGGCTACTAATCATGACCTTCTCAGTCTGCTTTTTTTCACAAAAAAGATACCAAGATAATTCAAATAGGCAAATCTATTTATACTTCAGTATTTAAGAAAGATCAAAGATGTAGTAAGAATTATTGAGGAAGTGACTTAAAATCCCTAGACTTTAGCCCAAGCTCTGTTATGATCTGGTTGTGTGGCATTTTTTTTTTTTTAATAATGACATTGAATCAGATAATCTCTTCCTCCTTTAAAATTGCCTAATTTTTAGTAGCAAGAGATTAAATATAAATCTCTTGCTACTAAAACAATTTTGCCTTGAGCACATGGAAATAAACACTGTTTCTGCTTGGGACACTAGAAAGCAAAAGACAATAGTGCGAGGACTAATCTTACTGTTTAAGCAGACATTTTATAAACCAACATTTCATGTAAATGTCATAGAATTTGGGTGTGAAGGAAACCTCCGCTCTGAAAGCCCATGACCTTTCAAGGATAAGACAAGGGAGAAAAAAAGTGGCAACGAGACAAATACAGTTCATTAGCGCTTCTCAAACCTTATTAATACAGGTTTTCATTTTCCCTAAAAGCCCTTGAAATCTTTGTAGCAGAAGATATTTGATTCTTCATAAAAGCATTTCAAACTCACAGAGCTGATATAAGGGGACAGAGAGCCTAGGTGGAATTAAACCTAGGTCGGAAAGCTGAAATTTGTAGTCAGCTGTTCTCAAAGCTTAGCACATTATAAATTTATGCATTGCATATGGCAAGCGAGGGTGAAATGGAGACTTGAGCAAGCCAGACTTTCTGCATATAAGCATATTTTTTCCTTGCAGAAAAGAGACAAATATAAAGGAATAGCATTAAAAAAAGAGGTTCCTGATGAGCAAAAACATTTTTATACTCATTTTAAAATTAATTTATGTGATAGGACATTAAACGTATTATATATATATATATATATTACTTATTTATTCATTTATTTATTTTTTAGTAATTACACTTTTCTTTGTATTCAATTCACAAAATCTTCTGAGGGCCAATCTGGTGGTTTCATGAGTCAGGTAAAAAGAAAGATTTGCTTGAATATATTTAAATCTCTGCCAAAATCTAAGCATATAAGACCTGAATCTGGAAATGATTTTTTTAAAAATCTGTGCTAGTTTAGACAAAGATATGCAAGGGAGAAAAACAGACCTTTGGACTGAAAATAACATGTGGATCAGGAAAAAGATATTTGTCATCAGTGCCTCGTGTTAATGAAAATGAGTAGTGGAGAGCTCCGGAGGGCTTTCGATACCTTGAGGTCTTGCTGAGAATGCAGCTGCTGGCTCTATATATAGACTTAATTCTGTTGCTGAGGGAATAAAAGCATACATACCCTAGTAATGAGATTACTGGGACAGCTCCCAAATTGAGACAGCTGAGCCAAATCAATAGATGCATTTTTCTTCCCCTTAAATTTGCCGAGCCCATTAGAAAGGCCAATATACTTCATAGTTAGACCTCTGCAGCTTAGAGACTGTGTGTCACCTCCTCTAGCATTTTGAAAATTAAAAATTTAAGTGCAAGTATGATTCCAAAATATAACCATCATCAAAATGACAATTTCCCCGAGTTAAGAATTCCTAGTTCTCCTTTAAAAATTCCCTTGTACAATTTGGACATGTAAATTGTACATAGTTTTTTGACCAGTATTCTGGGAAGTGTACCATATGGTACAGTGGGAAGTGTGGGGACTTTAAGTCACACAGATTGGTAGTTAAAATCCAAGCCACTACATGTCTTAGCCATGTGTACTCAGCTGTGTGTACTCAACGACAGATTAAAACAAATGTAAAATGTATTTTATAGTTTTCTCTCTGTGTAAAACTATAAAATTGGAGAAGACAAAATCTAGAAGTCATTTTAAGGAAATCATTAATGATGGGGATAAATATTTGGCTACAAAGATATTCTTTGCAGCATTTTATTTATAATTAAAAAATTTAATGAGAGGCTGGCTTAAATAAACTACATGTTTAAACGAAGCATTCTTATTTAAATAATAAATCACACGATAATTCTACATAATTTTTAATAATATTTTATGTAATGAAAAGAGGCTCAAAATGTATTATTAATCTTAAACAAGAAAAAAGCATTATAGCCTGTGCGGTAATCCCAGCACTTTGGGAGGCCAAGGTGGGTGAATCATGAGGTCAGGAGTTCAATACCAGCCTGGCCAAGATGGTGAAACCCTATTTCCACTAAAAATGCAAAAATTAGCTGGGTGTGGTGGCAGATGCCTGTAATTCCAGATAGTTGGGAGGCTAAGGCAGAGAATTGGTTGAACCTGAGAGGCGAAGGTTGCAGTGAGCTGAGATCCCACCACTGCACTCCAGCCCAGGTGACAGAGTGAGACTCCATTTCAAAAAATAAAAAAGAATTACCTGACATATATGTATTTTGAAGTATGACACCATTGTGTGTACAGTTTGTATATATACAAAACTTACACATTTATACACATACAAACATCATATTATACTTAGAAAAGGACACCTACTAACTTGTAGACAGCAGTTAATAGTGTGGTTATGGATGACTATTGATTCTCCTCCTTGTTGCTTTTCTGTCTTAATAAGTTCTCTAAAATAATTATAGTATGCACTTTACAAATAATGCAATTAAACAATATTTCATGAAATAAGAAAGAGACTCTCTTCAATGAAACAAAGAAATATCATAGCACATAAATTGGTAAGCATCACCAGCTACTTAAACAGAAATTCAATCTGCTTGCAGTGAGAAATCCCAGAGCACATATTGTGAAGCCCAGTAAGTGAGAGCAGCAGAATGAGAAGGCAGCAGTCCCAAACTGGGTCCCATGAAGGAGACACACAGTTAGTAAAACCTCCCCACGATTCACAGACTCTTTGGAAAGTCTGCCAAGCCATAGAGGGGAATGAGCAATTTTGTCAAAACAGACAAAGGCAGTACCTCTGTCCTGGAGCGAAATTCCACTCACAACCTCATCTCCTGTGGGCAGGCAGTAGGGTCAAATGGCTGAATACAAGGTCTGACACCACATAGGTGTGCTTTTAAGTCATCACTTTGCTTCACTGTTAACTGGCCCTGTGACCTTGGCCAGCTTTGCATCTCTGAAACTAGTTCTTTCATCTGTTAAAGGGGAGTAGTAATAATAAGAATGATCGTTATCTTAATTACAGTTAATATTTACTTCGTGCTTACTCGATCCTAAGTTCTACTAGTAACATCTCCCTGGAGATTCAGGGAAACTTGTCTGTAAGGTAATTAGCATAGTGACAAAGCACTGAACACAAATTCAGCAAATGCTAGTTCTCAATGCAGCTACAGGCAGAGAAATGGTAATTATGCATTCACTTTGCAAACTATTTATATCTAAAATTTGCAAAGTTCAATATTATAAAACAGGGAGGAGTCAAAAGATTAATAAGATATTTTCTCTGCTCCCAAGGAATCTACAATTCTGTGGGGGAGCAGGTTTAGGTGGAAATGAGGAGGAAGGTGTTGGTATGAAAATGGCCAACCTCATAAGGCCAAATTGAACCAAGATCTGCTTGTTTTGAATTCCATCCTTAGGACTTTTCAGTGGTATCTTTCTTCATGGGGTCTGGGGACAGATGGCTACCTAGACCAGGAGGTGGTCAGTCAACTTCCAGTCCTGTGTGCATATAGAAAACAAAATGCAAATATTTAACTTCTACTTTGAAGTTTATCATATAGTTAAAATATTTCACTTGACACAGCTGTCTGACAGTAACCAGAAACAAAAACCAAAAACCTTAGTTGTCCAACATAAAAAATGTATTGTATTGTTTTGTCCTATTTAAGAGATAACATAGATTTTTTTAAAAATCACCTTTTTTTAAAAGAAAGCACTTTCTTATTTCAAACATGAAAAAAGTCTATAAGGAATTTGATATTTGAAAATTAAAAAGTCACATAACCTTGTATTTTTATTGTTCTCTTATAATTTTAAAGCTACATTTCCAGTCATTTCAATATTTCAGCAGCCTTGTGAGATAGCAAAAAGCAGTGTTATTAGCTTAATTTTATTGATGATGCAAATGAGATATCCAGAGGTCAAATAATTTTATTCAAGGTCGTGTAATGTGGCAAACTCGAGCTCAGGATCCAAGCCACTTGATTGTCAGCCTTAAAGTGTTTTATCTCCACCATATTCAAAACATATTGTAAGACACTTTATATGCATGATTTACGTAATTGTTATATTTGAAGAGATAGCACTGAAAGAGCACCTCCAGTTTTTAGGCTGGCCCAGAGAGGTTTTGTGAAAAAGATGTTTTGATATGTCACAAGCGTGCATTGCAGATCACGCATCACAGTGATTGCGGGCTGGACTCCACATATTGCCAGATCATTCATCTCCAGAGGTCTCATGCAATGCACAGAGGGGAATTTAAATCCTCCACAGTCTTGCCGGGCCACAGATGCAGAACCAGAGGCTCAAAAGAGCCCTAGTTTTGATAAGGTTCTAAAGTGCTCTGATAGCACATTGGAGACTGATGCTATGGTTACTTGGTATTTACTGAAACATTATTTCTTTTTTAGCACTGATGAGTATGGCCTGCAAATAAAAGTAAAGTTGCTTTTCAAAAGGAGAGTGCAAATCACATGTTCAAGTATTTTTGTAGTTAATGATGAACAAATCTGTGGGACATTTAATATCTCCATTTGAATAAAGGGAAACTGAAGTATTATTTCTTCGATATTTTCCACGTGGGGAGAAGATAGAGTTTTCAGTTGTAGGATTTAATATAGCCATACAACAAATAAAAAAATTATACGTTTTTTCATTTCTTAAACTTCTACCAGTTCTAGAAAATTAAATAATTTATTCCAGAGGAAGACTGTTCATAAACCCAAGAAATCCCATCTAATATAATGCTAATTTTTTATTATTTAGTATAAACCAAATTACTACTTTTTAAAATTTGAAATTAGTCTTTCTGTGGTGATTAATAATATAAGTGGGTTTATATACATTTTCTTCATTCAAAAACAGTAAACATTTTAAGATTTACTTTAAAAATGCCATATATATATACTTAAGAAAAATTATATGTGCAGAAAAACATCAGGAAGAAAACAAACACTTTAATTACATAACAAAAAAGGACTACTGTAAACAGTCTGGGTGTATTTCAACTTGCAACTGAGTCTTTTTTTTTTTTTTTTTTGCTGTCAGGTCTTTTTATATGGTTATACCCTATATCTCTTTATGTGTGTTATGTAAAATTCATATTATAACCAAATCAGAGATTATATTGTATATATTCTGTATTATGTGCTTTTTTTTAAAAAAAAAAAAATATATATATATATATAGAGAGAGAGAGAGAGAGTCTTACTCTGTCGCCCAGGCTGGAGTGCAGTGGTGTGAACTCCGCTGACTGCAACCTCCGCCTCCCAGGTTCAAGCAATTCTTCTGTCTCGGCCTCCCAAGTAGGTGGGATTACATGCGTGTACCATCATGTCCGGCTAATTTTTGTATTTTTAGTAGAGACAGGGTTTCGTCATGTTGGTCAGGCTGGTCTTGACCACCAGACCTCAGGTGATACCCCTGCCTCAGCCTCCCTAATTGCTGGGGTTACAGTCGTGAGCCACCGCTCTCAGCTTATATGCTGCTTTTATTCTTGGCATAGAGTTTCTCCAATTTTTCTTCTTAAATTTGTGAGACAAGGGGAGATAAATAACCTTGCAGGTTTTGGTATAGAAGACTAACCAAGGCTGCCAAAAGTAGGCAATTGTTTTGAATTTTCTATTTTTCTCTTTCATGTGAATTTTACATTGCAATCCATATTATATTCAGGTTAGTTGTATCTATTTTAATAAAATTGACTGTCTATGGAGATGAGCTATATTTATCCAGGACTCAGGCACCATCTCACACAGTGTCCCATGTGAGGACAAGCATCCCTTTTAAAGAAGCATAGACAACCACATGTGGAATGCTGTTTTGAATGTGGTGCATGAATGAATTGATGAATGCAGTATAACTAAATAATAAATGATGTAATGATTTTCACTTGTTTTAATGGACAAAATTGTGCATATGGGGTAAAACATTATGTTTTAAAACATGCATATATTCTGGAATTGCTAAATTGAGCTAATTAATATATGTATTACTTCACATACTTGTCATTCTTTGTGATGAGAACACTCAAAATCTATTCTCTTGACATTTTTCAGTATATAATATGTTGTTATTAACTATAGTCACCATATTATACAATAGATCTCTTCAACTTATTCCTCCTATCTGATATTTTGAATCATTTGACCAACATGTTCCCAAAACAACACTCCCCACTGCTCCTGCCATGCCAACCCAAATCCATGGTGACCACCATTCTATAAGCCAGAGTATAATCCCTTAAAGATTTGCTGTTTTGGGTAAGTACTCCTCCCCTTTTTTTGGTGCTTCAGTTTTCTTCTTTTTAAACTTAGACAGAAGAACTATAATATCCATTAATTTTAGTTATGATTGTGTCACTCATTCATTTTTAATATTTCTTATATTTCTCTTAGAGAAACACTACAAATATTTCCTTTATGTAATTATTTTTTAAAAAGAGTAAGCAGACGTCCCAAATCCCAGAATACCTCAGGCATTGAAAAATGTTGTCCGTCCTTTGGAGATAAAAGACTGATTGCATTATGCCCCAAATTGTGTTAGAACAGCATTTTATCATTGATATCTCATTTTGACTGATATCAGGCAGCTGTTGTCATGGGCACGTGGTATTTTCCCTTGACTGAAAAAAATCTCATGAGTGTCTAATTTAAAACATTCAAACAGGAAGGAATTGTGGTTTTCACTACGGATGGTCAAAAGGTCAGGATAGGTTTGGGGCTGTGTCTTCTGATGATTATTACCATGGTTACTAGAGGTTTGCAGGATGCATTTAATGGAGAGCCAGGTGCCTCCTGCTGTGGAGTTGCCAGCATGCTCTAACAAGGGCATGACCTGAGAATGGAAATAGAGCCTACAGTGATCAGCTGCTATTGAAACAAGGGATTGCCTATGAGACTGCAGAAGCAAATGCCTTCCCCTAGAGTTCCACAGGGATTGATTCATCAAAGGAAGCAAGACATCACCCAGAGTGAGATCAGAAACCAGAGATTCTGCTGCAGTTAACTGATACTAAAAGCAATTAAAAGAAAAACTGCTTTGTAATTTTAAAAAATCTTTCATAGAAATATTTGCTTCTAACTATTGAATCTAGAATTCCCATCACACTCAGTGTGTTAATCTCCTGTATGATACCTCTGATAGAATGCCCAGTGAGAAATTTCAGTTACTTTTGAGATTTTATTCATTGTATTTGATGTGAAATAAATGGACTTTTAATTCTGTACTTCCCACAGTACTATATGCTCTGCATGTGTTACATTATTTTGTCTTTATAACAACTTCATCCAATAGGTATTATTAGTTCCAGGTGAGTCACACAGGTAGTAAATAGGAAAACCAATATTTCAATCCTGATCTCTTTGACTTTATACTGATTGCAGTAGAGTACCACAGTGTAGATCCTTTTCTCATATCCTAATCAGTGACTAAATCTCATTACTTCTATGTTCTTAATATCTCTTGGTCCATTCACTTCTCTCTTTCACTATAACCATTGTTTAAAAAAGAGTAAGCAGACATCCCAAATCCCAGAATACCACAGGCATTGAAAAATGTTGGCTGTCCTTTGGAGATAAAAGACTAATTGCATTTTGCCACAAATTGTGTTAGAACAGACTTGTATCATTGACTTCTTGTTTTGATTGATATCAGGCAGCTGTCATCCAAAAGTCTCAAAGCCATGTATATCCACAGATTACCCTTTCATTGGCGTGATCTTTACAAATACAAAAAAATGTAAATCTGGTCAAGTTATTTCTTTGCTAAAAATTCTTCAATCCAAGACTATTCCATGTATCATAAAATAATACAATCCAAAGGTCTTAGCCTAGAGCAGCAGTATTCTTTTTTTTTTTTTTTTTTAAGATGAAGTCTCACCCAAGCTGGAGTGTGCAGTGGCACATTTTCTGCCCACTGCAACCTCCACCTCCCAGGTTCAAGTGAATCTCCTGCCTCAGCTTCCTGAGTACCTGGGACTACAGGAACATATCACCACATCCAGCTTATTTTTGTATTTTCAGTGAAGACGGGGGTTTCACCATGTTGGCCAGGCTGGTTTTGAGCTCTTGACCTCAAGTGATCTCCCTACCTCCACCTCTCAAAGTACTGGGATTAAACAATATTCTTTAGAGTCTAAACACAACTTTTCTTTGTTGCCTCGTATCACCTGACTATAGCACACTCTTTTACATATTTTGAAGTCTATGCTTAAGTGACTTTGAAACAGTATATAACACTAAGATGTTATTCCTTATTAGGGGTAGGTGAAGAGAGCATAGTTTATAATGGTATATAGAAAACACGGAGGGGTTTTTCTGTCTTTGTTGTTGCTCTTGTTTGTTCACTTGTTTAAAGGCAATTTTTGAGTGATCACAGCACCCTATGCTGAATTCCTGCCAGAGACGAAGAGTGACTATAAAGGCCACCCACTGCAGCACCAGCAATCAGAAAGTGCCTGTGCATTAGAAGGCAGCTGAGCCAAGGACTTTTGCAGAGCACATATTGGAAGGATGCACAGTGGTGAATCTTAAATTCAGGAATAGCAGGACTTAGGTGAAGATCTTGATACTTAAGCATTTGTAGTTAATGGAAATGTTTTAGATCTTGATACTTTAGTTTAGATCTTGATACTTAAGCATTTGTAGTTAATGGAAATGTTTTATTATTGTTAGACAAAGAAGGATTTATGTGAAACAGTGGGCTTTCACTACAGCTGGTCAAGAATATGTTTATTTAAAGTCATCCTTTGGTTTCTGAGAATCAGGATTTTTTTTTTAAGAGTCTTTAGGTGACAACTTGGCCATGAACTTCAAGAGTGATCTATCAGGAAATGTTAGTTATAGCATTGCACAATCAATGCAGATGAATATAGAATTGTGATCTGTTATGCATACATATTTTGGTAAATGTTTATATACTATGAGTTTCTGTAAGTCATGTTACAATTTGGGCCTAATAGTTACCATGTAGTTACCATTTAATTTATACCATGTATAAATAGTTGCCATGTATTTATTCCAAATTAAAGTAACTCATATGAACTTTCCATATTGCTAAGGAAATATAACAGTATTGTGCTAATTCACAGACCCCAAAACTGTGAAACTGTGGTTGACAGACCAAGTAAGTAGAAACCCGCTATCCACTCCATTGCACGTATCATTTTATTTTGCTTTTAAACAGAATTTTTTTTTTTGCTTTTAAACAGAATTGTGTATTTGCTTTTAAACAGAATCATTTTATTTTTGCTTTTAAACAGAATTGTGTATTTGTTTGCTAGGGCTACAATAACAAAGTGTCACAAACTGGACAGCTTAAACAGTAGAAATTCATTGTCTTATGGTTCCAGAGGCTGGAAATCTAAGATCAAGATGTTGGAAACGTTGGTTCCTTCCAAGGTCCGTGAGGAACAATCTGTTCCAAACTTCTCTCTTGGGCCTGAAAATGACCAGTTTTCCCTGTATCTTCACATTGTGCATGTCTGCCTTTGTGTCTAAATTTCCCCTTTGTATAAGGACACCAGTCATATTATTATAAATGAGGGACCACGCTAATTAGCTTATTTTAACCTGATTGCCTCTGTAAAGACATTATCTCCAAATAAGGTCACATTCTCCAGTGTGACTGGTAGTGACCCTAATATATCTTTTTCATATCTTTTTTTTTTTTTTTGGTAGGGGCACAATTCAAGTCATTAGAGAATAGAACCTAGGGAGAGAAACTGAACAGTTAGTTATTCCTACCCTCATTGCATCTGTACATGGATTCTTTCTACCTGCAATACCCTCCCTCTCATCCTTGCCTAGCAGATTCCTACTGACTTTTACAAAACTCAAATTAAATGTCTTTCTTAGGAGAAATTTCCTCTTGACTCCCAAGACAGAGTTAGTTGCTCTTTCTTCTGTGCTCACGTAAGATTTTTATAACAAATATCATGATCTTAGCGCACCTTATTTTATTCTGCTATTACTTGCCTGCTCCATGAGGGTGTTGGCCCTCCCAGAGCAGGAATAAAACCCTAAGTGCAGAGCCTGGGACACAGCACAAGTGCTACAACTGTCTGAAGAGTGAATGCCCCAGGGTCAGCAGTGGGGAAATCACCCCTACTTGGATCAGCCCAGGCCCTTAGAGATCTTCTATTCCTATCAGAGAAAACAAAACAAAAATTCCTCCTGTATTACACATTTTCTCCCCAAATTTCTGACAAGCCTTCGCAGAAGAATAACCTGCTGGACACGGTGGCTCACGCCTGTAATCCCAGCACTTTGGGAGGCCGAGGAGAGCGATCACGAGGTCAGGAGTTCGAGACCAGCCTGAACAACATGGTGAAACCCCATCTCTACTAAAAAAAAAAAAAAAAAAGAAGAAAAAGAAAAAAAAGAAAAAAAATAGCCAGGCATGATGGACTATGCTTATAGTCTCAGCTACTTGCGAGGCTGAGGCAGGAGAATCACTTGAACCCACGAGGCAGAGGTTGCAGTAAGCCAAGATCGTTCCACTATATGCCAGCCTGGGTGATAGAGCAAGGCTCTGATTGAAAAATAAAATAACCTGAGGCATTGGCCGGGTGTGGTGGCTCATGCCTGTAATCCCAGCACTTTGGGAGGTCGAGGTGGGAGGATAACGAGGTCAAGAGATCCAGACCATCCTGACCAACATGGTGAAATCCTGTGTCTACTAAAAATACAAAAGTTGGCTGGGTGTGGTGGTGTATGCTTGTAGTCCCAGCTACTCGGGAGGCTGAGGCAGAAGAAACGCTTGGACCCAGGAAGTGGAGGCTGCAGTGAACCGAGATCACGCCACTGCACTGAAAACTTATGACAGAGCAGATACTGTCTCAAAAAAAAAAAAAAAAAAAAAAAATAACCTAATAACCTGAGGCATTTACTAAGAAGATATCTTCCTAGATTATTTCCCTGGATATTCTGTTATAGAAGGTCTAGGTGAGTCCAAGAATATTATTTTTTCCCAAACTCCACCACTGTTTTCATTTTAATTCAACTGTCTAGAATTACATAGAATTTGTCATTTTCTACATGGAGCCCTATTCTACATCTTTCTGTAATGGAAACATGAATTTTTCCAAAAGAAAACATTGACCCTGTCCTTCCCAAGTGAATGCTTATATTTCCACTGCTCCCATAGACAGTGGTTTGATGGATGGGTTGGTTCCCCTTGCACCAGTCCACCATCAGGTAAACAGCAGCTATGTGGATGACCCAGCCTGCATACTAGCCTTTAACTTCCATGACTTCCTCAGTTCTAATAACTTCACCTAACTTGAGCTACCCATACGCATAGCCACAGATCAATTGAAATTAATTCTTCCGTTTCTGATCTTTTAAACATCACAATCTATGGAGGATGGCAATCTCTCATTCCATCACTAGTTGTTTCATTGCTATGTCATTTTTTTTCTCATAATGCTTTCAGTGTCTGGAGTATATACTTCCTGTTTTTCCTTTGTCTCTTGGATCTTCTGGCCCTTCCCTTCTATTCTCTTCACTCCCCTCCTCTCCCCTCCCATTCCTTTTTTTCTTTCTTTTGCCTTCTCATCTCTTTCCTGTTTCTCTTTTTTCTCTTCCTTCTCTTCCTTTTCCTCCTCCTCCTCCTTGTCCTCCTTCTTTTCGTACTTACATGACAATATCTCAAACCTGGATGAATCCAAAAGTATGACTTCACATTTTCACCTAGGTTGCCAAATGCTGTGAGGAAAGTAGAACAAAAAACAAATCCTACCAGATGCAAACTGATTTCACTACAGGTTCAAATTTCCACCCTGTGCTGAAACTCTAATACTAGGGAAAGTGATCCAGTATTTTCCAGAAACATTTGCCTTCTTCCTCAGTGCTAGTCATTTCAAAACTTTTCCGTTTTCTTTAGAACTACCCTTGTGTTAAAAAGGGGGGGTAATAAGCAAGTTTACAGAGCTCATCTTGTAATTTCTATGTATTTATTTTCTAGTGCTTCTCTCAGATTGTGGTTTTGAAATTATGATGGAATTCTGAAATAAGTGAGGAAGCAATCTTTTTTGTCTGATCTCTAGAAGCATTTTTAAAGATTGGCATTATAGTCTTCTTTTTAAAATGCTTTTTCCTTAAATGTGGGCTTGGAGATTTTTGTGTGGAGAGATTTTTAATTACAATTTCTTTGCTAGATGTATGATTACTCATATCTTTTTTTAGTCTTGTTTTAGTTTTGTTAAACTGTGTGTTACAGGAATTTGCCTCTTTCAACAAATGTTTTAAATTATTGACTTAAAGTTATTTAATTAAAGTTTTAATTTCTTTAGAATCTATTTGTAGCAATGTTCCCTTCTCAAACCTGATACTGGTAACTTGTGTCTTCTCTCTTTCTTCCTAATCAGTCTTGCTAAAGATTTTCAATATTTTTTAGTCTTTTTAATGAACTACCTTTCAGCTTTTGATTTTTTTTTTCTTTTTGCACTTTGGAAAATTATAAAGCTGATCTCTCTCATAAAAATGAGATTAATTCTAGCAATATATAAAAGGTTTAATATATAATGAAAGTCTGTCAATATACTTTTCTACATTAACAGAAAGCAGAGAAAAATATCAGAGTTATCTCGATATATGTCAAGAAATTTTGTAATTCATTTCACTATATACTCATAATTTTGGCAAACTAGAAATGAAAATAAACTTGCTTAAACTAATAGAGCATCTATAAAACCAAAGTAACCAACCAAACAAATTTCTGTATTGAAGAAATTTTGAATTCACAATTAGTGTGAGTTATTTAAAAATTCTTCCTGTATTTGGGAATGAGTAAAGACATCTAGTTCTATTTAACATTGTATAGAGATCCTACTTGTTATAAAGTAAGAAAAAAAAAGCAAAAGTTATAAAACTTAAACAGGAAGATATAAAACTCTATTTACTGGTGATATGACTGGATGTAGAAAGTATCTACAAGTAAAACATTAGAATTCATAAGTGAATTATTGTTGCAAGATGCAAGCCAAAATAAGATTTTAAAAAATTACATATAAAAAAGAAATTAAAATGACATAAAAACTTATAATTTATAATGGTTTCAAAACTATCAAATATCTACAAGTAAGTCTAATGAAAACTGAAATATCCATACATTTGGAAACTCTAAAATGTTGATGATTTTTTTACTTCGAAAAACAGTGACAATAACCATTTCCATGGTTTAGAATATTGTAAATGTCACAAAGATATTTGATCTCCCAAAATTGATGTATAAAATACATGTAATCCAAATTAAAATCTCAATAGTGTTATTAAGATGATTATAAAATTTATTCGAGCATTCAATGAACAAGAATAACCAAAGCAAGTTTAAAAAATAACACCTGGGCAGGATTACATTTAAGATTCAAGACTTACTATAAAACTACCTTAAGTAAGGCAGAGTGGGATTGGCATAGGCCAGTGGAGTAGATTAGAATGTCTAGAAAAAGAGATGTATGTAACTGTGTTCATAAAATAACACTTAAAGTTGTTCATCAGTCCATTCTGCTTTTAGTAAAGTACAATAGCTTCATCATACTATCCAGCCAAGTTTAAATATGATTTGTAGGCCAAAATTTTATTTCTAGGAGTTTTAGTTTCTCAAATTGTGCCATGCTAACAATAAAACATAATCTTTGAGTATTTTTCAAAATATTTGTTTAGTATTTGTTTAAAATATATTCATAACTTAGACCTTGATTTATCAATATACTAATAAATTTCTCTATGGTTAATAATAATTCATTGGTGACAAGCTATTCTCACTCCTCACCATCCATTATATCATCTCTTCAGATAACATTTAGAGATGTTTTAACATGTTTAAATTGGGTGGGTAATTATATTCCAGTTAATAATTAGGTGGATAGTTTTTCTCCATTAATGACTTACAGAGAAGCAGATAATCTACAGAATCATATTCAGCAAGCACAAGCAATTATTATGTTAATATTTGCCTAAATGAAGCTATGTCTGAGTCTCTTAAAGATTAGAATGTGTATATTAATTTCCTTATTCATTGATTTTGCTACCCTCACGTGCTTTTTTTAAAAAACGTACCACCTCAGTAATGTTAGTTAGGGCACCTCCATTCTGCCATTTGTTTTCTGAAAGTAAAAAAGACACAAACTAAATACATCTTTGGAATTTTAATTTTTTTCCTATTTAATTGCCCTGTCTGCTGAAAGAAGAAATAAAGACTAGCATGCTATTTTCTCAGACCCTTTAATCACCAGAGAGAGTAGTTTAGTTTTGGATGCCTTGTCATAATCTAGAGAAGATAACATATTTATTTTGCTGAATTTATCAGCTAGAAAGAATTTGAAAACAACAAGGGGAAAACATCTGCATGCAATGTCAACATTTTACACAGTTTCTGTTAGATGTAGGAGTAGCATCACTACCATTAGTATGTAAGTTGTACCATGCCTGTTTTTCTCTTTCTATTTTGAGACTGGGTTCAAACATTAGTACATCTACATCGGCAGGATTCTGCAGTAGAGCTCTCCACACTGCAAGTTATATATTATAAGAGGATTAATATTTCAAAGCTATAAGTTGGTAATTATTGAGTTTATCAAACAAAGATTTGGCAGTCTTTATGACTGAAGCACCTTTTCCAAATCAGTGATTCTATTTATATGTCTACTTGCGTAACCTAGAAAGATTATTATACCCACATATTCACTGAAAGATTTTGAAATGTTTGATCCTGATACAAATGGACTGCTTCTGCAGAGTGAATTTGATGTCCAATGGGAAAAAAATTTTTTTCTGGGTTGATTCCAAGACACTAACACATTCTTTTTGCCTTTTATTAGCTCTTGTTTCTTCTTCCCCTCTCACTGCACTCCTCAGTGAGCCACCTGATGGCTGGGATGAAAAAACACAGCTCTGGGCCCTACAAGAACTTGCTGTGCCCACTGCAATTTATCTTACTTGATTTTCAAATACCAGGTCTCTATTCTAAGCTATTTCTTTTTAATATATTTTATTGCACTTTAGGTTCTGGGGGTACCTGTGCAGAACATGCAGGATTGTTGCATAGGTACTTACATGGTAGTGAGATTTGCTGCCTCCATACCTGCTACCTATAGCTGGCATTTCTCCCCATGTTATCCCTCCCAACTCCCTACCCCCCGCTTTCCCTCCCCTCACCCCCCACAACAGACCCCAGTGTGTGATGCTCCCCTGCTTGTGTCCATGTGTTCTCATTGTTCAACACCTGCCTATGAGTGAGAACATGCGGTGTTTGATTTTCTGTTCTTGTGTCAGTTTGCTGAAACTGATGGTTTCCAGATTCATCCATGTCCCTACAAAGGACACAAACTCATCATTTTTTATGGCTGCATAGTATTCCATGGCATATATGTGCCACATTTTCCTTGTCCAGTCTATCATCAATGGGCATTTGGGTTGGTTCCAGGTCTTTGCTATTGTAAACAGTGCTGCAATGAACATACGTTTGCATGTGTCTTTATAATAGAATGACTTATAATCCTTTGGATATATACCCAGTAATGGGATTCCTGGGTCAAATGGAATTTCTATTTCTAGGTCCTTGAGGAATCGCCACACTGTCTTCCACAATGGTTGAACTAATTTACACTCCCACCAACAGTGTAAAAGTGTTCCTAATTCTCCACATCCTCTCC
>CAUYLG010064445.1:0-37967 GCA_963573385.1 Cacajao melanocephalus | reverse complement strand
ACGCCTGGCTAATTTTTTGTATTTTTAGTAGAGATGGAGTTTCACCATGTTGGCCACGCTGATCTTGAACTCCTGACCTTGTGATCCACCCACCTCGGCCTCCCAAAGTGCTGGGATTACAGGCGTGACCCACTACGCCTGGCCTCCAGGCTGGTGTTTTTAAACAGTTTTTATTTTCATGGCTCTGGGTCCTCAGCCTGATTTTACCCTTGGAGTTCAAAGCCATCTAATTGGAAATGAAAGGAGCCTGATTGATTTGGCAACTCTGCGGCCAGCCCACGTGGCAGTGTTGCAATGGATAAAGTGAGTGCTGCTCACGTGTGTGTCTGCACCGCACTCCCTGGCCCGAGGTGGCTGAGCCCCACTGCCTGATTGGCCTGGACACACAGAGTGAGGCAGGGGTCAGGTGAGGGCGCGGCGAGCGTTCCCCAGATCCTGGAATCCCCGGAATGAAACAGCTAGTTGGAAGCCTAGATTCCTTCAGCCCTGCTTGCACAGCTGTGTCTGTCCCCTCACTCCTATCACCAGTTTCTCCTGCTGGGAAAATAGGAAGTTGGTCCAGAAGGGAACTGCATGGGCAAAAGTGAGCTGCAGAATCTTGAGTCTGCTCAATGAAATACAGATTCCCAGAGCCTGCCCAGACCTACTGAATCAGCATGTCTAGGGTGGTACCCAGGAATCTGCATTTTTTTTCCATTTTATTAAAAAGATGGGGTTTCACCATATTGCCCAGGCTGGTCTCGAACTCCCGTACTCCTCAAGCAGTCCACCCACCTCAGCCTCCCAGAGTGCTGCTGGATTATAGGTGTGAGCCCACCACACCTGGCTGATCTGAATTTGTGTGTGTGTGTGTGTGTGTGTGTGTGTGTGTGTCTAACAGAGTCTCACTCTGTCACCCAGGCTGGAGTGTGGTAGTGCGATCTCGGCTCGCAGCAGCCTCCAGCTCCAGGGTTCAAGTGATTCTCCTGCCTCAGCCTCCCGAGTAGCTGGGACTACAGATGCACGCCATGATACCCAGCTAATTTTTGTATTTTTGTTTGTTTGTTTGTTTTCCTTTTTGTTTTTTGTTTGTTTTTGTCTCTTTAATTTTTGTATTTTTAGTAGAGATGGGGTTTCACCATATTATTCAGACAGATCCTCCCACCTTGGCCTCCCAAAGTGCTGGGATTATAGGCGTGAGCCACTGCACCCAGCCAATCTGCAGTTTTGACAGGCTTCCCAGGGCTTCTGAAATCAAGCCAGGATTGCGTCTTGGTTGGGTCCCCCATGTGGGTTGATAGCCGTGTTCAGGGCAGGCAGGCAGCGAGATGGCAGAGGATTGGCACCCCCGGGATGGATGGTGCTTGGATGGAACTGCTCTTCGAGGAGCATTCAGTGGTCTCCTGAGATCTGAGATGGAAGGGTGGGCTACCAGGGCAGGAATGGGGGATCTGTCAGAGGACAGGACTCCAAGCCTCTTGCCCCTGAAACACCGCCCAGCATTCGGAGCCTTGGGAGAATGGCTATCTGAGGGGCCTACCCGGCCCTGACCTGAAGAGAGATGCCATCTGGTCCCCCTTTCATTTCCACAAGGTTTTGTTCCTGGGGGAGGAAACACCAAATTGTGGTCCAGCAAAGAAATGTTTCCCCCCGTGGCCCGTGGCCAGAAAGTCACTGATTGCTTGCTTCAGCGTTTCGTTTATAGACATGTGATAGGAGAGGCAACCTTTCCACGGATGATGAAGCTGGTGGAAAAACAAAGACGTGGGGGAAATGTGCATCACTTATTGTTTTAGCACCTTTTTCTAATCTAAAGTTACTTTGTTTAGAAACAGAAAAGTGGTGTGTGTGTAACTTAGTTGGCACGTGGCATTTTTAGAATTGGTCCATTTCGAAATGTGAAGGCAAAAACATTTTTTTTTCTAGAGTTTCCATAAAACTTAGAAGTTTACAGGAAAAACATCTTTTCCCTGACTCTCTTCTTTCTGCTTTGCCCCCTGGATTTCATCATTGCCACGTGTGGCCCAAGCAGCCAACCCAAAGATGTATTTTGTTATTGTTAGAATGAAGTTTTGCACCAAGACAACTGGGTCATGTCAGAAAGTCCCTTTCCTTCCTTGTGCTCAGAAGGAAGAGTTCGCTGGGTGTGGTGGTTCACGGCTCTAATCCCAGCAGTTTAAGAATCAGAGGTGAGAGGATCCCTTGAGCCCAGGAGTTTGAAACCAGCCTGGGCAACCTAGTGAGACCCTCTCCCTTCAAAAAAATAAAAAATTAGCCCAGTGTGGTGGCACATGCCTGTGGTCCCAGCTCTTCAGGATGATAAAGCAGAAGGATTGCTTGAGCCCTGGAGGGTAAAGCTGCAGTGAGCCGTGATTGCACCACTGCACTCCAGCCTGGGCGATAGAGCAAGACCCGGTCTCAAAATAAAAACTAAAATGTAAGAAAAGAAGGCAGAGCTGGCCACCTCTTCACCATCCTCCCCCTCATCACTGCCTCTGGATCCCTGTGACTAGGCTGTCCTCAACTCAGCCCTGGAGCACCTTAGACTCTTGGAGTGTTGGGACGGGCTCAGGTCTGGGTGCATAACTTCCCAGCTGGAGGGTCAGATCCTTGCTTCACTAAGCAGTGATGACAGGCTGGTGATAACAGACCAAACTAAGATTGTATTTGTGTGTTGGCAATGCCCCTCACCCCCAGGGGACCTTGTAAATATGCAGATTTTAACCATCTGGTTCTTCTGGCCTGTCAGCTCCTGCCATACAAAGTCCTGTTGCCTGGTGGCTCTTAGTTGCTCATTTGCATTTGGCCACAGGGCTCTGGTCAGAGGAGCTCCCGTCTCCCCAACCCTTCCTCCATGACTTGGCTCAGTGGACACGAGGCAGCTCTCTCCTGGGGCGCAGGGAAGGCACCATTGAAGGCTAAGTAGATAGGAAGCAAGTTTCCGAAGGGACACTGGTACCTGACCTTCCTTCTGGGATGAGGTGGCTCCCGTCAGACCTAAAGCTGGCTGCTCTGGCTCTGGCTGTGGCTGCCTTCTGTGTTTGTCTGCCATACATCTGACAGGTCTTGTGGTGGACCCTCAATGATACCAAGATGGATATAGTGAGGTCCTTGTCCTCAGAGGACTCCTGGCCAGTTGGGGGAGGTGGTCAAGGAAACACAGTTTTAAAGCAGTGTCACAAGTGCTGCATGGGGCTGGGGTCACACCACGCAGGGGTCTCTGAGTAAGGCACACAGACCTGCTGCAGCTGCTGAGCCTCATTTGCTGAGCTTTTTCAATGGGTCAGCCGGGTGGACAGGGCAGCAGCTGTCCGGAGGACATCTGTTCAGTGGCAGCAGCCACTGTCCCCATGAGCCACGTCTTCCATGTGGGGCGTCTCTTTCATAGCCCTGGAGCACCTACTGTGTGGTTCTGTTTCAGAGAAGCTATTGCAGATTGCTACTTGTTCAATAAAATTATTAAAGTTTAAAAAGTTCTAATTAATACATGTGCCTGGGTTGGAAAGAACTTGCCCCAGGAGCTGCCTCCCACCATTGCTTTATTGTTGGGAAGAATCCTGCAGCTTCCTGGGAGACAGGGGAGGGCCTGAATCTTGTGATTCCAGGACCGCTGTCCCGCAGCCAGGTTCCTGACACTAGGAAATGCTCGTTAAATATCCTCCATCAGGGAAGGAATCTCCCTCCAGTGGCAACTCCTGAGAGGCTGATGATTGACCGGGATTGACAGGACAGAGAGAGAGCAGCCCTTTCTCATCCTGGGTCAAGACCAGTGAGGCCCAGAGAAGCCTTCCCACGCTGGGACAAGCAACCAGGGGCAGGGCTGAGCATCTGAGCACCAGGTCTCCTTCCTGGCTTCCCCCTCTCTGGAAGCTTAGCATTAGCAAGAGCCACCGAGCTGTGCTGCTGAAGGGTTAACTCGAGGCTCCCCAGAGAGCCGCACACTCCCAACCCTCCTATCTTCCAGGCCGTCTCAGCTGCGGCCTTCTGGGCATAGCTGGGTCACGTGAGAGCCAGATGTGGGGATTTCCCAAGCAGTGGTGTGTGCACACGCACTGCGTGTATGCACAGCTCTGTTTACGTGGCATCTCAGCACTCGGGATTGGTCCAGACCCAGGCAGAGCAGGGGAGGGATGGGGTAACAAGAGGCTCAGGGCTCGTAGCAAATACCATGGGGGGCTGCACCAAGCCCTGCCGAGCCCCCCGAGCCCTGTGAGCCCTGCTCCCCCTAGATATTACAAATGAGCGGGTTGTTCCTGCTTGGACTGCTGATTAACATAGCGTCCATCCTGCCAGAAGACTATCCTGGTTAGGGATAATTTTTCTAAAAATCTCTTTGACGGGTGTTGAAGCAGATGCTGGGAGCCTGCAGCCCTTCAGGGTGTTCTGCAGGCTTGGAGGTCTGCACAGAAGCCACTGTGCCCGGCACAAGCCAGGTCTGTATGCCTGTACGTGGTTCCGGAGGCCAAGCCTGGACTAGAGAGGGCAGAGCCGTGGGCGCCAGGAGGATCCTGGGGCAGTGGGGGAGCTGGGCCTTGGCTTTCCATGAACCCTTGGGCTTGAGAGCAATGAGTATTCATCTTTCCATCAGCCACTGAGGGGTAATTGGGCACCTCCTGCATTCAGGGTGTCATGGGGGTGCTGGCAAGGCTAAGGCCTTAAAGGAACTAAAGGTCCGATTGAAGGGACTCATAACAAATCTTTACCAAGCACCTACTATGTGCTATGCGCTTGCTAGGACTACAGCCCTAACCAGACATTTGGAGCCAGTGGAAACACTTAGTGAACAAAGATCCTGCCCAGGGCATGATGAGGGAGACCAGCAAACCTTGAAAAGTAGGTGTCCTCGGCTGGGCGTGGTGGCTCACACCTATAATCCAAGCACTTTGGAGGCCAAGGTGGGCGGATCACCTGAGGTCGGGAGTTCAAGACCAGCGTGACCAACATGGTGAAACCCCGTCTTTAAAAAAATAAAAAATAAAAAAGAAATAAATAAAAAAGAAAAGTAGGTGTCCTCAACCTCAGTCTAGAAATGAACTCTCCTCCTGCTCCTGACCCCCCATCCCCCCCCATCTTGCACCAGTGGATGGCAGCATCCAGCCAGATGTCCCTGAGGCTCAGTGAGCCCTACCCCAGATGTGGGTCCAGTTATACCTTCAAGGCCTCCAGGACTCAACCCTGCTGTCTCCTGCCTCAGGCCTTCCCGGACCCAGCCTGTCTCCCCAAACCTACATGACTCCTGAAGCAGACGGGAACGCCAGAGGTTGGGGGGAGGGGGAGTGTCTGTGGTTGTGTGTCTGATGCTTTGAGACAGAGGGTGGAGAGCCAGATGGTCTCAACCAGGGGCCGTTGATGCTCACGAAATAGTTGGCGGTTGATTCATTGATAATCTGATAGCAAGAGTCCAGTCTGGAGGGAAGGAGACATTCCACGTGTTGCTGTCCTGGGAGAGGAATGTCTTTCCTGAGTCCATGGCTGTTGACTCCATCACTCACTCTCAGCTCTCAGGGAGACTGAGCCAGGAAGGAGGCGGATTGCGAGACTGGGGGCTGGAGACGGGCGGCTGCTGACTTCATCCCACTCCGCCAGCCCACTCTCTGCTCCTTCTCTGTGTGACCACAGATACTGGCTTTGGCTCCGGCTTCTGGGGGAGCTGGTGGGTGGGGGAATGGGAGGGAGGATCTCCCAGTAAGTGGGGGAGGACCACCAAGGCAGGCCACCCCTGGGAGGGGGATGGCTGGGATCCTGGAACTCAGAACAAACTTGAATTTGTCTCTCCTCTGCACACAGATGCCCTGGGGTGGGGAGAGGTGAGAACCTGGGAACTGAGGGGGAGGCCACAACCCAAGGGTCTGCCGTGGGCTGGGAAGCAGCTGCTGGGAGCACAGAGACTCAGAACCTGCCAGCCTCCCTAGCCAGCACCCCTCTGTCCACCCACGGCGCCTCTCACTAACCCAGCACCTATCTAACCGGGAAGCTTTGGGTCTTCCCAGCTGGGTGGAGGGAGGGACAGAACAACCTGCTCCTTTCTGCCGGGGCAGCCACTCTAGGCAGCTATAGTGCCCCCAGCGCTGTGTGTCCTTGGCTTCTCCATCCCTACCCACTGAGGCTGGGTGACCCTGCTGGTGCCAGGCCTGGCCTAGGCAGGCACCCTTGGACTTAGTCCCTAAGAGGCTGTGGAGGGTCTCCAGGCCCAGCCCCCACTGCACCCCAGCCCACCCCATCCGCTGCCTGAGCAGGGAAACTGCTCCCTGACTGCACAACCTAGGGCCAGAGGGTCGATAGTGCATTCCTGCCCTGGGCTGGGCTGCCCCCACACGTGTTCTGGATTCCGGGAACGAGGCAAGCCCTTTCTTGCTGAGAGCAAAAGGAGTCGGAATATGGCTACATTTACAAAGACCAGCAGAAATAAACAAAGCCTTGGCCAGTGGCCAGGGAGGATCCAGAAAATGACATCCCCCATGAGGACCCTTTGTTCCCCATTCCCGGCCAGCGTGCCTGGGCTTAAGTCTGATGCCATCACTTCTTGCTGTGGGGACTTGGGAAAGAACCTTAACTTTTCTGAGCCTCACTTTCTGAATCCTCTGTCAATTACAGACTGTTGGAAAGATTAAACAAGAAACTGCTCGTAAATGTTTAGCAAAGCACCTAGCATGAATGTTGAGTGAACACTGGTATAATTCTTCTAGCTCCAGCCCTGCTACTTATTTGCTGTGTGATTCTAGGCAAGTCTCTTCTCCTCTCTGGTTCTGAGTCTCTCAATGGTCCTTCCAGCCTGTGGGGTACCACCAAGAGGCCAAAGAGAGAGGGGACCTGGAGACAAACAATGGCCTGGCTTTCCATTTGGGATTTGCTTTCTGTCTTTGAGAAGATATCCATCAGAAATTTAGCTCTACTAGATTTCTTCTTGAGTATTCTGTTTATTTAGTTCAGTGACCCCAAACCCTCAGGCCCTGGGCATAGCCAGCTACATAATTTGCAGGATCCATTTGCAAAATGAAAATGAAGACTCTCTCATTCGTAAATTATTGATGAAACCTCTGACAGAAGAGCATTGAATCAGCTGCAGGGAGCCTTCTAAACCTGGGACCCTAGGCCACGGCCCAGATCACACCTCCATGAAACCAGCTCTGCCTTGGAGGCTCTGAGTGTAGAGGGCAGGCCTGGGGTCCAAGCTGCTGCAATGGCAGCATTCACCCCTCACCCTCCAGTGCAAGTGCACTCTTTTTCATGCCATGAGTATCTCTGACCAGCTGGCCGCTGCTTACCCTGGAACAAGCTTTTGTAGAGTTGCCCATGTCAGAAGCAGCTCACACACTGAACAACTGCCCCCACAGTCCAGACTTCCACCCAGGTGTGGTTGGACTGGAAGTCAAACTTGAACGATTTGTTTCTGTCATCTTACTTGGTGCCATGTTTTTTTGTTTTGTTTTTTTCAAGACGGAGTCTTGCTCTGTCGCCCAGGCTGGAGTGCAGTGGCACAATCTTGGCTCGCTGCAACCTCTGCCTCCTGGGTTCAAGTGATTTTCCTGCCTCAGCCTCCTGAGTAGCTGGGACTACAGGCACCCACCACCACACCTGGCTAATTTTTGTATTTTTAGTAGAGATGAAGTTTCACCATGTTGGTCAGTCTGGTCTCAAACTCCTGACCTTGTGATCTGCATGTGTCATCCTCCCAAAGCGCTAGGATTACAGGCGTGAGCCACCGTGCCCAGCCTGTTTCATGTTTTTTAAGAATTCCAAATTGGCCATCCGTGTTTTTCCCGGATGACATTCACATGGCTTTCACTGTTGCACCTCAGTTTCTGCTGCTCTGAGCATGACCACCTGCTCCAGGTCCTCTAAAGTGAGTATCACATTGGCCAAACTCCTTCTTTGTAAAGGACTGATCACCCTGTTGGGCTGTCGTCAAGATGTGAGTTGCTGTGTGCCTATACAATACCGTGCCTGCAGCAAGGAGGTGCCCCATCATTGTAGCAATGACAATTACTGTTGTAATTACAATTGTAATAATGACAATTACTGTTACTATTGAGTAATAGGACTAGCAGCTCTTAGGCCCTAATTAACTGATGGCCTGAAAGTGGTGGCTGAATTTCCTGGTGTCCTAACCAGAAAGGAAAAGAAACGTGGAGTCTGCAGGAAACCTAAGAAATCTAGCCCTGAGCAAAGTTGAGTGGTATGGGAGAGAAAAGGCTAGACTGTAGCAGTTATTTAGAAACCAATTCAGAGCTGCAGTGAGGTAAGAACAGGATGCACAAAGAGGGAGAGGGCTTGAGTGCTCCAGTGTGTAGAGTTACTGACGGATGGAAGGGCATGGAGAAGACAGGGAGGTGTTCGTTCCCTCGGGCCCCTCCCCTCCCCGGAGCCCAGGGCAGGGCTGTGGAAAGAAACTGACAAGGCTGGTGACCCTGCCCTGGTCCTCTGAGCCTGTGGTTCTTTCATTCTCCGTGGAGTTAGTGCTGTTGGCTGTACTTATTCCGGTCTCTCCCACCTGGGCTCGTGGCCCACTCTGGATTTATTAGTTTGGATGGATGGAACTTGCTTTACACCAGGGAAGCATTCCTGGAAACATGATTTGAGACTAGATTTGGATAAATTCAACCCAATTCTCACTGCTCTGGAGTTACTCAAGGCTGAAAGAAGCCTTACTATGAATCTACAAGGCCCCTTTCTTTATTAATTTATACTTTTATTTATTTTGAGACAGGGTCTCACTCTGTTGCCCAGGCTGGATTGTAGTGGCATGATCATACCTCACGGCAGCCTCAACCTCCCTGGGCTCAAGCAATCCTCCCACTTCAGCCCCCAGAGTAGCTGGGACCACAGGCATGCACCACCACGCCTGGCCACATTTTTATTTTTGTAGAGATGGGGTCTCACTATGTTGCTCAGGCTGGTCTCCAACTCCTGGGCTCAAGCAGTCCTCCCACCTTCATCTCCCAAAGTGCTAGGATTACAGACGTGAGCCACCTTTATTATTACTTTTAAGAGCAGTTGAATGCAGTAGTGAGACGGGGAGAAAGAGTAGAACCAGGACTTTGACCTGTAACTGACGGTGAACAGTTGAGATACCATCTTCAGAGCGGCCAAGGACCCTCTCCTAACCTAGGCCTATTGAGATGTTCCTATGAAGTCCTTGGGTGTATGTGTGCTGGGTGGTAGTGGTGGGGGGGTGTCCTTAAAGTCAGGGGCACCTGCAGTGTCGTTCTTTGGTTTCTCAGCATCACCTGGGCCTGTCAAGAATCAGGTTCAGCATCTGAGTGCCCTTGGGTGCCTGTATTTGGCTGGAATCTGCAGGCCTGGTTTTCTCCTGGCCTGGCTCCTTGCTGGTATTGCGAGCAATGCCAGGAGGTACGGCCATGGCAGGGACATGAGCGCTATGGGCTGTATGAGGGAGGGACCCTTGCCCTGTGCCCGCCATTTCCCAGGAGCCTGCTGCTTTTGCTTTCAGCTCTGCCCCTATCACTTACTCCTCTTCGTGTCCAAAGACCTAATTCGCAGCCCTCCAAACAAAACCTTTCCTACACATTAGGCCATTTCAGTCTTAACGCTGCAAAGAAGGCAGGGCAGGTGTCTTTTTCCCATTGACAAAAGAAGGAAAAGAGGTTCGGAGATTTACCAGCTATCCCAGAGTCAGCAAGCTAAGTGGCAAAGCCAGCACAAGAACCAAGGTTGCGTTTTTTCTTGCCCTCTGTGCCTCCTGAATCATCTGCTATTTTGGACTGGAGTTGCCTCAGTTGAGCCTGCATTCAAGTGGTTTTCCCGGGAAGGGCAGTCTATTTCTCTGGAAAGATTCATTTCCACTGTGGTGCACTTGCGTTATGGAGACGACCAGTTTTCTGCTGTGAAGGTCTAGAACATCAGACAACTGCCTCAGGCAGGCTGTCAGACGGGGGCAATAGGCCTAAATGCTTAACTGTACAGATGTGAGCATTGAGGCCTGGACTATTTATTTAGTTAGTTATTTAGTTAGTTACTGAGACAGTCTTGCTCTCTCGCCCAGGCTGGAGTACAGTGGCGTGACCTTGGCTCACTGCAACCTCCGCCTCCTGGGTTAAAGTAATTCTCTTGCCTCAGCCTTCTGAGTAGCTGGGATTACAGGTACTCACCACCATGCCCAGCTAATTTTTGTGTTTTTAGTAGAGACGGGGTTTCGCTATATTGGCCAGGCTGGTCTTGAACTCCTGACCTCCAGTGATCTGCCCACCTTGGCCTCCCAAAGTGCTGGGATTACAGAGTGAACCACCATGCCCGGCCCAAGCCCAGAGTATTTAAGCCACTTGCCCAAGACCACACAGTGCATTCTCAGAAGAGCCATGGTGCAGGTTTCCAGTCTGATGCCCTTCACTTTCCGGCAGGCCCAGGACCCTGCTCTGTAGGGCCTTTGGTTCTGGGTCACCAGAGGAGAGGGAGGCAGAGACGGGGAAGGCAAGAAGCAGTTGGTTCATGTCAGTCACAGCTGCTCACTTGACTGTGCCCCTCTCTGCTCCTTCAACCCCGTCTCTCTGTCTCTCCAACTCTGCATCTTCCCAGCCCTTAGCTGACAGCCTTGTCTGCCTCCTGGCTGGAGGGCCAGGGTCTGTGAGCCAGGGGCTCTTTCCTCTGTTCATTGTAATGAGGGAGCAGGGGTCCTTCCCACCCCTCAAGAGCTTGCTGGGGGGGCCAGGGAGATGGGAGGGACTTTGAGTGGGAACAGCAGAACTGGATTAATTCCACAGGTCAGGGGACTGGGAACTAAATCATGTTTTAAAGAGAGGTTTCTTTTTAAAAAGACAGGCTTATTTCTGGTCTGCTTCCCATTTTCCTTTAGGGAGAGATATGGGAAGGGCTGCTTATGGGGGCTGAAGGGGACAGGCATGAGCTCTGGTTGTCTGCCCACAGTCCAGGTCCTGCCCCGCTTGTGGTTTTTTAAATAAAGTTTTATTGGAACACAGCCCACTCATTGTTTGATGTATTGCCTGTGGCTGCTTTTGTATTATAAGAATAGAGTTGAGTAGTCTCAACAGAGACCATGTGGCCCCCAAAGCCTACCGTGTTTATTCTCTGGCCCTTTGAAAGCACTGTCAAGCAGAACAGGTCTTCCTGGGTTCTCCAGGCTCAAGCCAAACACCTTTCCTTGGCTCACTGAGACAGGTTAGCGCTTCTCAGGTTTCCTTATGAAGAACCCAAAAGAACCCAAAGTAGGCCAGTGGTCAAGCGAACTGCCGTGGAGAGAGGGCCAGATGGGGCTGGGATGGGCCTGGTGTTAGGCCCGCTCAGGGGCATCCAGGGCCTTGCAGCAGGCAGCCCACTTGGCCACATCTCTGGAGTACAGCGGCAGGGAGTTGGAACTTCAGCAAGATGTGGGCACCAGGCAGCGACACCCACGTTCTGAACTCAGCCCTCCTTGGCCACACCAGCTGAAATCCTTGTGGCCCTTGGTGTGTCTACCTTGTCTCAGCCCTACCTGGGCTGGAAAGCTGCACCAGCATTGCTCCTGCTCCCCAAGGCGGCTGCTGACTGCTGAACCTGGGGAGGGGGTCTCACCTCAGATTTTGCCCTGTTTGTCTCTGGCTGAGGTCCCCAGGAGTCCCTCTCCCTTCCATTCCGGATGGCCCAGGGTCTGAGAGTGACTGTGGGGCAGCATGTCTAACAGAGTGCCAGCTTTTTCTTCGTGCATCCAGTATCGAACACCGTCTAGTTCTTGTCCTTGCAGCTCAGGGCATGATTTTCTTAGTGTCCCCAGAGCTGACTGAACCCAGGGAGGTAGGCTCATGCTAACCACACTCATGGGAGTTACTGCCAGTGGTAGCTAACCATTATTGAGCACTGACTACGTAGTAGGCACTGCACTGGGCACTATTACATTTTATCTAATTTAATCCTTACAGCAACCCAGAAGGTAAGTGTATCATGTCATCCAGATTTTTACAAGTTCAGGAACAGGCTCAGAGAGGGTAAGTCACTTCTTCAAAGGAGCAGAGCCTAGATTTGAACCCAGGCAGTCAGACCCCAGAGGCCTTGCTAGCACTCTGCTAATTTACAGTGAGAACTGGAAGGGGGCCGGGCTTCCCGGTTCTACACTGGGAGCCAACCTGTAATTGGAAGGTGGCTTGCTGAGACAGGGAAAGAGTCAGGTGCTTAAAATAGAGAGCAGCATCAAGCTCTGATCAGCTGAGGTGTGTCCCTGCAAGAGATGGACACTGCTGTACTAGCTGTGTGACCTTGGGCAAGTTATTTAACCTCTCTGGTTCAGCTTCTTCATCTGCAAAATGGAGGGGATACTAGTACCCATCATGTAGGTTTGTTGGGAAAAATAATGAGACTGTACGCAGAGTGCTCAGCAGGACGCTTGGCAGAGGGAAAATGCTGTATAAGTGTTTGCTGCTATTTGTCAGTACTCTCTGGATGGGTCAGGCCGCTCTCCTGGCAAGCCCCTGGTAGGCAGGGCGAGGGTTTGTCTCTCAGACCTGCAGTTCAGCGTTGCCTTGTAATTGTCCCCACTGCAGCCAGTGCTCTGCTCCTTTGGAGGTGATGAGCAGCCCAGCAGAGAAAGCAGCAGCCTGGGGATGCCACCAGACCTGTTTCTATGTCTGAGAGTCCTCCCCTGTAAAATGGGGCTAAAAATGCCTACCCACGTGACGGGATTGCCGTGGGGGCGAAATGAGTCACTGTAGTTCAACTATGCCAGTGCTTTTGACACGCTGGCCCTCTTCTATTCTAGAAATGTGCAAACCATTGATTAGACTGAGAGCTTTCTGCCTCGTTCAGATGTTAATGGTATCACATTTCAATCATATGTTCTTTATGCTGCTTTGAGTTTGCTCCTTCCTCTTGGCAGGAGGACAACTCTAAATCCCATTTCATAGGTGAAGAAACTGAGGCCCAGATTGGAGACCACTATCTGAGCCTGGAGTAGAGCCCTCATCTCTTCTGGTCACTCAAGGTCCCTGTCCTTCTGCATTGGGGTTGGGGAACGAGCCTCTAAAACGATGCTCCCTTCTGCTCTGCTGGGGCCGATCTGTCTTCCTCGATGGGTGGGGCTGCAGTAAGGGCTGGATGACACATCAGGGTCCAGTGGGTGTGGTACCCCCAGGCCTAGAGATGGGCCCTGGGTGCTCCAACCCTGACATTTGAGGTTCTGGGTCCAGGCCACTGAGCCCGCTGGCCTTTGAGGATCCTTGGAACCACCAGGCCCTGTGGGACCCAGCCACCCACATGGCCAGAGAGGAAGGGTCAGGCTGCCTTGTGATAACCATGGGCCGTGTTCCAGGGAGGATTGTTTAGGATTCTCTGTGCTCCAGAGGAGCCCTGCGTTTCGGCAGACACCTCATTATCCCTGTCCCAGCCGTCTGTGTCCCAGCGCTTCTCTAATCACACAGGCCCCCGCCCAACAGCCAGCCCAGGGCCAGGAAATCACTCCCCTCCCTCCTCCGCCTTCCGCCTGCCGCGGAGCAAGGCGCCTGCAGCCACTCACTGTGGATCTCCTGCCTGCCTAACAGTTCTCTCTCTGGTTCTCCTCTCCTGCTGCCGCTTGCTCTCGGGGACTCTGAAGTGTGGCTGTCCAGCTGGGCTGAGTCACCCAAGAAGGACGTAACAGGTACTGCCGAGCGTGCGTGCATACGTGTGAGCATGTGTCCCAGGCCCGTGTGCACGGGAGCCGGTGCCTGCAGGCCCTCCGCATGCTTCCCTGTGATGTCCAGCAGCTGTCTGCCAGCATGGCGGGGGGTCTGCCACTTGCTCTGCCCTCTGCCTCACCAAATGTGGGGCCCTTTGCTGAGCAGCTGAGCAACGACCACGTAGCTCAGCATGTAAGCACATGTGCTCTGGACGAAGGGCGTGTAGGTTCGAATCCCAGCTCTGCCACATCCTGGCTGTGCTGCCTTGGGTGGGGTGCGTAACCTCCTGAGGCAAAGCCATCCCACTTCGTGGGGAGCCTGGCACACAGAAGGTGCCTAGGCACTGGTGGGGCTTTCACCATCTTCGGCCTTATCTCAGTTGGCCATCCCAGTAAGAGAGCCCGGCCAAAGATGGTTCATTTCACTTTAGGCAGGTAAACTGAGGCAGAGAGCAGAGGGCCCTGACATCCAAGCCTGGTTTCCAGTGATCTCACTGGGGAGCTGGAGGTTTGGGGCAGGGGGTGGGGCAGTTCTGTGACTGTGACTGAGGGTGGGTCACAGCCCCCATGCCCAGCAATCCAGAGCTGGGCCTGCCTGGCTGAGATGGCCCTCAGGGACTAGGACCTTGCCCTGTGTCTGGGAGGAGCTGGGCAGAGGTCAGGGACTTGCTTTCAGCCTTTGGTCTTATGGGACCATGGCAGAGAAACCCAGACAGCTGGGTTCTCAGCTCCTGGATGGAGATGGTCGGAGGAGGGATGGAATTTCCAGAAGGGTCTTCTTTGGAGCCCCTCCATTTGTGAGACTGTTACACACCCTGACCTTCCAGCTCCAAACCTGAGAGCAGAGGTTCAGGCTGGGAAAATGGGGGACAATGCAGAAGGGTGGGAGCTGAGGGGGGCGGTGGGGCTGAGCCAGCCCCAGAGTTTAGAGCCCAGAGCTCAGCCCTTCCTGCCACAGCTGTGGGCGGGGAATGGGAGGTGAATGTGTTGGGAGGAGTCCAGAGGAGGAGAGAAGGCAGTGGGTCGGAGGGCGTTGCAATCGTCCTTCTGGAGTTTCCTGTGACGACGGCCTGGGCCTGAGCTAATCGCTGGGCTCCTGTCCCTTTTTCCCCTCTCCACACGCCAGTGAGCCAGAGCCCACTTGGCCCACGGCAATACATTTTATTCACCAAACGTATAGCTGAGGGGCCGGCAGTCCTAGTCCGGCCTGGGAGGAACCAGTTGTAAGGGGCTAGAGGGACTTTTGTAGGATGCCCAGAGTTGGGGAGTCGTGGGGAGCCTGGGGTAGAAACCAGCACAGGCCCTTACTAGTTCTGTGTCCCTGGGGAGGACACTTAACCATGTCTCAAGATGAACCCAGCTGTTTGGAGCGAGAGGCCTGGGGAGGCAGTGTGGGCTGGGGGAAAACCCAGCCAGACCGGGAGTCCAGGGCTGGAGTCTCTCTGGGCCTTGGTTTCTCCATCTGGAGTGTTGGAGGGTTCTTTGAGATATGAGACAGGAAATGCAGAGGTAAGGGCTGATGCTTGAGACCCTTGTAGATCAGGGGCCTCAGGTTGCTTAGCCTGGCATTCCCCACCCCCCAGGCATTCCCCACCCTTCTCCTGGCACCCGTAGCCCTGGCACTGAGCTGCCTGTTGGTTCTGAGCCCATGAAGGAGCCAACACCTTTGCTGTTCCCCAGGTCTCCCATTCCCTCTGTTTGCTTTAAAATGACCATCAATGGTTTCCATAGGACTTGAAGCCCTGTCACTCCATTCCATGCTCAGAACAATTCCCAGGAGGTTGGAACTGCTATTGTTCCTGTTTCCAGATGGAGCTAAACCTCAAGAGAGGTTACATGTCCTCCCCAGGGTCTCAGAGCTAATCAGGGCAAAGCAGAACTGGACCTCAGACCTTTAGATTAGAATTCTTAGCATTTCCATCATGAATTTCAGGTAATTACTATGTCCTGTGGCACCAGTCCTGGGGCATCGAGAGACTCTTGTTCAAGGCACATGGTTTGGTTGGGGAGCAATGCCCAGCATGAAATCCAGGAGGGAACAGAAGAGAGGGAACAGTGATCGGGAGCCTCCTGGAGGGCAGAGATGCTTGGGGAGAATTGGGATTGGTAAGGAGAAGTGAAAGCATTCCAGCAGGGGGCAGCAGCGAGAGCAAAGGCTTGGAAAGTAAGCAGCTGCATGGAGCGGTGGTGTTAGATGTTGGCGCCTAGTGGGTGCTTGATACATGTGTGTTGAATCATGAATGTTGTATGGAATGGTGGTGTGAGGGATGGGGATCAAGGAACTCGGGGAGCTCAGATTGGCAAGAAAGACTGAACTTGAATTTGGCCTTTATTCTATAGACAACAGGGAGCCATGGAAGGCATTGGAGCATGGGACTGACTTGGCAGAAGCTTAGTTGAGAATTTCAGTTGGCAGCCAGGGTCCCATCCAGGTGGTAGTCGGAGGAATGCAGATGTGAGGCAAGGGTGGGGCAGGGGTTCAGGGGGACTCCCTGGGCCCCAGCAGGTCCAGCCAGGGGCTCTGTAATAAAGCACAAGGGTCCACCCCTGGATGAGACTCATGTAAAGACCCCTTACAACCCAGGAGAGGCTCTGCTGTTTAGAAGAGGTACACCCCTTTTCCATGCTCCTGCCAAGCACGCCTCATCTAAAGACACCAGGCTCCCTCCACTGCCCCCTCCCCACTCAGGCCGACTCCTCCAGCCCCCAGTTCTGCAGGCCTTGGCTGGGAGGGGATCCAGAGTGGCCTCTGTGGGATGACATCACCGCCCACCGCCTGCCTGGCCTGCAAGTGGTTTCTCATCTGGATACCTGCTTGCAGCTTCTGCCCGCCCAGCTGCCCTGGCCAGGGAACACCCTAACAGGCAGCTGCCAGAGGGAAGAGCTGAGAGCTGCCTGCTCGGGGGGAGGGGAGGGCAGCCAGAAAGACAGAGTGTCCGTGTGTCCATCCCACAGCTTTTGGAGTAGCTCCTGAGAGGGGTCGTAGCCTGTCTGTGCCTTCCAATGCCTAGAGAATGTTTCCTTAACTTTTCTACCTGTGTCCCGGAAAGTCAGCCTTCAGGAAGCTCAGGCCAATTTTCCAGGAAGGTGGTGGGGGAAGGGGTGTGGGGATGTGGGGTTAAACCTTGCCTCAGATTTTCTTGGCTTGAATTAAAATGAGCTGATGTCTGTCCACTCCCCAGCACCTCCTGCTCATCCTCCAAACATCTTCTGACCACAAAGCTGGGGCTCCTTGTTCCTCCTTACCTCAGTTTCCCCATCTCCCCTTTCTCCCTTTGAGTTTGGCTTTCTCATTTTCCCATATTTCAGAGTCAAGGTATTCATATTGACTCTACAGACCAGCAAGTCCCTCTGTTCATCTCTCTGCCAGCTCATGCGTTTCACCTGTTCATTTCACACTTAATGAGTGCCTGCCACCTAACAGGCACTGTGGTCTGATCACTAGAGGTGGCAAGGGTACTTTAGGCCAGGCACAGTACTCTAGGCCAGGCACAGTGGCTCATGCCTGTAATCCCAGCACTTTGGGAGGCTGAGGCAGGAGGATCACTTGAAGTCAGGAGTTCAAGATCAGCCTGGCCAAGACGGTGAAACTTCACCTCTACTAACAATACAAAAAAATTTAGCTGAGCGCAGTGTCAGGTGCCTGTAATCCTGGCTACTTGGGAGGCTGAGGCTGGAGAATAGCTTGAACTCAGGGCGCGGAGGTTGCAGTGAGTTGAGATTACACCATTGCACTCCAGCCTGAGCAACAGAGCAAGACTCCATCTTAAAAAAAAAAAAAAAAACCCATACTCTAGTCTTCATTAAGCAGCAGCTGTGTCCCAGGTATCTGGGATGTAATGGGCCCCTCCCTGGGGACCACGCACCGGCAGCCCATTGTAGGCCATGTATAATGCGGAAGATCATAGGCAGTGGTGTCAGGTGGGCTTTGTGTGACCTTATGGAAGTCACTTACCCTCATGAGGCTTGGTTTGCCCGTGTGTAAAATGGGGCCATCACAGGACCTACTGCCCGGGGTTGCTCCGAGGACTGGACGAGACAGCTGGATTCTGTGGGGTGCCTCGGAGTCAGCACTGATGAAGGCTCGTTGTCACTACTGCTGTGATCTGGGCACACTCAGGGCTGGCAAGCTCTCTAACCCGCCACAGAACTTTCTCTTCTTCTGTTTGTTGCTGAAGCCTTTCTTTCCCATTCTTCTCACCCAGTGCCCCCACACTGGGAAAGGAGCCCCCGTTTCTCGCAGGGCAGGGACGGCCCTTTCTGTGCCGGGTGTGTTAAGAAGTTCTGTTGGCCACAGAGGCTCCAGGCACGGAACAGGCACTGCCATCCTCCCGGGGGCACAGTGGGAGGTAGTCCGTCAGCGCAGCCCCCGGCACTGCCTCTGCCCAGCTGGCAGGGGCAGGCACAGAAGCTGGCACGCCTGAGTACAGAGGTGGAGCAGGCCCTGCTGTCCGGCTGTTGGTTGCATTTCTCTCTGAAATTCAATCCTGGCTTTAGAGGGGCTGCCCGGGACTGTGCACGTGCGAACCCTCAGCTGCAGCAGGGTCCCTTCTGCTTCTCCAAAGGGCTGAGATGGGCCTGCAGGGCCCAACCTCATGGGAGAAAACGGCTGGGGGCAGTGGGGTTTGTTTCCCTGGAAGGAGGCCTCCCCTTGGGATTTCGCAAAGTTGTGTGGCCATTGCTATCTGCCCTAGGTTAGAGGGAGCCTCCCCCACAGAAGGACCCAAAGATCTAAGAAGTGTTTCTTGCTCCTGGGTGCACACAAGCACCATAGGGACAGAGGCGATGTCCAAAAACTACTCATGCCTGAGTCCCAGACCAAAGAAACCTCTCTCTGGAGCCCAGCACCAGTACGTTTAAAAAGCTCTCCAGGTGATTCTGTGCTACCAAGTTGAGGATCATTGTGCTGGAAGAACCAGACTGAGGGAAACAAATCAGAGGCAATTATTCTGCAGTGGAAAGACAGATGGGCTTGAGCCTGAACAAAATCATTCCGAACGAATGTGATGCTCTTCATCGCAGCTGTGGGAGCTGGAGCGGTCTCTTGCCTGCTCTGGGCCTCTGATTGGTCTTTTGTGAAATGGGAAGATAAGATGGGGTGTTGTGAGCATGAAGTGGGGCAGTTAATGTGCCTGGCACATCACATTTGCCAAGTCAGACTCAGGCGTGCGGGGAATGTGGCTGTAGGCTGAGGCGCCAAGGGGGCTGTGTGGCACTTGGAGATGCTCAGCCATTTTTGTAGCCAGGCTAGTGACATGAAGCCCCCTAGCCTTCAAGGAGATTGGCAGACATATAGTTTAAGTATGCCAGTTGCAGTGGCTCGTGTCTGTAATCACAGCCCTTTGAGAGGCTGAGGCAGGAGGATCACTTGAGCCCAGGAGTTCAAGACCAGCCTGGGCAACAAAGTGAGACCTCATCTCTACAAAAAATTAAAAAAAAAAAAAAAAAAACTAACCGGGTATGGTGGTATGTGCCTTTTGGTCCCAGCTACATGGGAGGCTGAGGTGGGAGAATTGCTCAAACCCTGGAGGTCAAGGCTGCAGTGACCCATGATTGTACCACTGCACTCTAGCATGGGCAGCAAAGAGAGACCCTGTCTCAAAAAAAAGTGTACTAGGAATTCTCTTTGGGCTGGGGGTGGTCTGGGAAGGCTTCCTATAGGAGGTGACTAGTCCATCTCTGGCTAGTGGATCCTTTTCACTCCTAGCTAAAAACACATCATGTTTTAGGTGGCTTATCCCCACCCCCACCCTAATAATGGTGATGGAAGAGCTGAAGTGCAGAAATTAAGCAACATCCAATGCCACACAGCTGGGAAGCTAAGACAGCACCAGGCCTGTCTGCCGTCCTGCCTGGTGCCTGCTTAGCGAATGTCGCGCTGCTCCGGTGGCTGAGGAGGACAGAGAAGCTGCTTGCTCCTGGGGGTCTGCCTGCCCTCCCTCTGCTACACCCAGCTTTTGACCCCTCAGGCCCCAAACTGCCGGGAGCCTGACCACAAGCCCCGGCACTGAAAGGCAGAGGGAAACAGTCAGTCTGCAGCCAGAGGGCCCTCTCTGGACGCAGGGCTGGGGGCAGGCCTGAGTCTGATCTGACTGCACCCGGCCTGGGCTGGGTGGCAACGCCTGGGTGAGCCCAAGGGGCACGAACGGGGCGAACTTGAGGAAAAGTTGGCGGGGGGCGGGCTGGGCTCGCCAGCCGCTGGCGCGCGGGGACTTTCTTCTTGGGTTTCAAGTAAACAGTCTGGGCCTCCTCCCCCTCCCCTGCCTCCACCCCCGGCTCCTCATTCGATGGGTCTCATGTGTTTCTATTTAAGGGTTGCGAGTAAACCCCAGTGATTGGCGGCCTCAAACCCTCTTGACTCCTCGCCTGGGCCTGGGCCGTGGAGAAGCTCTCTCCCGCTCTCTCCTCTCCCTCTCCCGCCCGAGGGAGCAGGGCTGCCTTTTCTCTCGGGTTTGCAGGGGTTGGGGGCAGAGGCTGGAGCCTCCTGCTTGCCTTTCCTTTGCCTCTGGCCTCAGCCCTCATGGGCCGCCCACCCGCTGGCTCCCTGCCCTCCCCAATACCCCTGCCGGCCGGAGAGGGAGGCTGGAGAGACCCCGTTGGCCCCAGGCCTCCCCGTAGGCTCCCTCATGCCGGGCTGTGACTAACTCATCGCAGCACAAGGCTTCTTCCTGAGCTTCCTCGGCCTCCTCCTCCGCCTCCGCCTCTGTCGTCCCTCCTCCTCCTGCCCGTCCCCTCCCCGGCCCCCTTGCTCCCCATGTCCCCCGGTCCCCGCAGTGCAGCGGGCCGGTGTGGGGCCTTGCTATATGGCCTATCCTTGGCGTCCTGTGAACTTCGAGCCCCGGCTGCGGGCTGCCCCTGCGAGCGGCACTGGCGACAGAGCAGCCTCCCCCGAGGAGGTCGATGGACAGGGGGCGCCCCGGCCGCGGGGCCATGGCCGGCCGCTGGCTCACCGCGTGCTTTCTGCCTTCGCCAGGTGCCGACGCCACCGCCGAGCCCATGATCCTGGAACAGTACGTGGTGGTGTCCAACTATAAGAAGCAGGAGAACTCGGAGCTGAGCCTCCAGGCCGGGGAGGTGGTGGATGTCATCGAGAAGAACGAGAGCGGTGAGTGCCCTGGCCGCCGGCTGTCCACTGGGGTTCCGGTCTGGCCCCCGGGCCAGGCTGGTTTTTGTTCCTGCCTCCTCCCCCACCGCTGCAGCTATACGTTATTTCCATCTGGCAGAGCGAGGGCCGAGGCGGCTGAAGTTTCCCCCTGTTGGTTTGGGCGGCAGGCCAGCAGTTTGCCTGGTGGTGGAAGAATGTCTCCCCTGCTCGGGGTAATTAACCAGCCTTTGCTAATGCAGGGCCAGGCGCAGCACGGGAATAAGCCGCCAGCCCTGATGGGGTCCCGTGCCCTCGGAAGACCGTGGGGCAGGAGCTCTCAGCTCAGGGATGCCCAACAACAGCACCCCCCACAGGCCATGTTCCAAACCAGGGTCCACGCAGGGGCAGGGCACACCGTGGGGACCAGGGTCCCTGGCGAGTCGTCTGAGGAAGGGCCAGGCCTGGGGGCGTTGGCTGGGGTCTGGTTGGGGAGCTGACTGCCCCCTGCCGAGCTGGAGGCCCTGGGACCTGGGAAGCAAGCCCAGTGAGGGGGCTGCAGCCACGCCCAGGCCGAGCAGGGTCCTGCATTGACAGGGGCCGTGCTGACAGCTGCCCGGGGCTGCTGGTTCTTGGGGTGCCATGGAGGAGGGCAAGGTACCTTAGTGTCCCTGGCAGCAGGAGTCATGGCAGGTGGAGAGAGGACAGCCAAGCCGGTCAATCCAGGCCCGTTTGGTCTCCTGACAGCCAGAGATGGAACTGCAGCCCAGGACATCCATCCACCCACAGCCTCCCGGGGCTTGCACTGGTTTCTGGGGTGTTTTGTTTCGGTTTCGGTTTGCTGCGGGGAAGGCCCCTGTGCGCGGAGCCTTCCTGAATGGTGTTTGGTGGATACTTCCAGAGGGGAGGGGCCTGATCTCCTCTCCTAGCCCCACTCTGTGCCTTTCCAGTATTTAAACCCGGAAAGAAAAGGCAAAGTGAAGGACGGCAGTGCCCGCTCTGTAGAGACAGGAACCGAGGCACAGGGAGGCTGAGGGGAAGCGAGTCTCCTGAGGGCCGAGGCAGGACTCTTGTGCCTCCAGGTGGCCAGGAGCTGTGGGAATGCTGAGGAAATCCCAGCGGGCCTCCTTGGGGAGGTGGGTGCAGGAGAACAGGGCTGTGATACGCGCATAGGCCTGACTCGTGGCCCTTCTGCTCTGAGGTCTTTGCAGCGCCTGCTCCCCTCTCGGGTCAGGCCGTGGCTGCCCTTGTGCCTGATGTCATCGCCAAGGTGGTCAGCAGCAGTCCCCCCTCCCCACCCCCGCACCCCGCAGAGCCATGTTCCTGCTGTGAGGCCTCAACCCTTCGTCCCAGGTGCTCACACTGGGCTCCTCCCTGCGTGGCTTTGTCCCCAGCCTTTTTCATGCTTGTGGTACCACCTCCCTGCCTCCAAAGCAAGCTGGTGATGTCGGGGGTCTGGCTCTGGAAACCCCCAGCACCTGAAGACCCAAGTCATGGATCTCTCGTGGTGGCATGGGAGACCTCAGGTGAGGGAGATGTTTGTGCAGAGCTTGCCTCAGGAAAGGCGGTTGGTTCTTCTCAGAACTTCTGGCTAGGGATAGTCCTTCCACCATGCCTCCCTGTCACACCATAGCTGCAAACCCTTGAGCAGCAGGAGGTAGTGAGCCCCCATGTCTTTGGGGGCCACCAGCCACTGGCCAGGTTGGCTGAAGAGGTGACAGCACACGAGAGGAAGTAACCCTGCTGGAAACCCCAGGATTCCCAGGGCATGTGTGCCCTCTCCCCTCCTAGCCCATCCCTAGGACCCTGGGACACTGGAGTCCTGCCTAGGATTGGGTGAAGGAGCCCTGACAAACGGGGAGACATCTGCTCTCCTGAGGAGCTGCTGATGGCTGTAAGAGGTGGCCCAGGCACCCCAGCTCCCCATGGCCGCCTGTGGCCAGAGCAGGCCAGTCTGGCACACAGGCTGTGTGAGGGAGCTGCTGATCTTAGAAGCCACTTTCTACCTGCCACTGCCTGCTGGGAGCTTAAGGTCCCTTAACTTCTCTGGGCCTCAGTCGTTCCTTCCATAAAATGGAAGTAACCTTGTGGCTGGTTGGAAGCAGGGGCTGGAGCAAGCGACCTCCCTGAGCCTCTCTCAGGTGAACTGTGAGGCTGGAAGTCTTGGTGAGACCCTGAGTGTCGGGTAGAAAGAGCTTCCCTGAACGTGGCTTTTCTATATCTGGGAGTTTTGTATCGTTACCCTTGATGGAGGCAGCTGCTCAGCTGCAGATGTTTGCACAGGACTTGGAGTGCTGTGCCTGCCTATGCAAACCCATCTGTTGCTATCTACCAGGAGGCTAGAGTACACAACTAGCCTAACCAGAGAAACGAAGTAGGTGGAGGGAGAAAGGAAGAGGGCCAAACTGCACGTCTCTGGGAGAGTGGTTTCCCAGTTCAGGGGAGCTGGAGGCCTGACGGTGGGGCAGAGGAGGCATCCTGTGCATCCTGCAAGCTGGCTTCGGAAGGAGTGGTGAGTGAGGTTTTTGAACTCAAGAACAAAGACCCAATTGTGATGCCTTTGACCTTGGGACACAGTGGGTGTGTTGAGGCATTTCCATTTGCATTGTTGGGCAGTGGTCCACCAGCATAATCGCCGCCTCCGAGCCTGGCCTTGCCCACAGGGTGCCAGGACTCTGCCTGTGTCCCCCCCTCACTTGGCTGAGAGTGCCTCAAGCAGTGTCCACAGGGGTACCCAGCCACCTCTGGTTCTGCCTGCTCATCAGAGCCCCTCTGTGCTCTCATTGGTCTAAAGAGAGATATACATGGAAGGTGATTTTGAGTCTGTAAACGCCAGGTGGCAGGCCACAGACTTCACACACATCATTCTATTGGGATATCATGGAACAACGCCACATAGTAGAAGGCAGTTTAACCAATTTGTGACTGAAGTAACAGGCTAAGAGGTTAAGTAATTTCCTTAAGAGTCCAAGAGCTAAGATCTCTCCCCTTAACAGAGGCCATGCAGGGAGGCTGAGAATGGGCCCATCCCGGGTGGGAAGGGTAGAAGTCCAAGTTGGCAATGCTGCAGGTTGAGGTAAGATGGCTGCAGATGCTTGCCTCTGCATCCCTCCTTCTAGCTAGTAGGAATTCACATTGTTCATTGATCCATTGAACTTGGGGACAGGAAACGGCTGAAAGGATCTGAGGAAGGTAATATGTACCTGGGACTGAGGACAAGCCTATCCCAGAGAACAAGAGTCAAAGAAACCCAAAGTGGGACTTGAGTAGCTTTGAGGAAAGCATTTGTGATCAAGCAGTGGGTCTAGGGCCAGACCAGAAAAGGACTCTTTCTCCATTGATCAACAGGGACACATAGAGCAGAAAGATTCATAGCTTTGGTAGTTTTGCCACCCAGCAGGTCATACCAGGGCATGCAGCTGCCATTGTTACTTTGTCTTTGGAAACTCCTCTACCGTTGACATAAGCAGCAGTGCCTGAGATAACTCCTCTACCATTGACATAAGCAGCACTGCCTGAGATGCCTCCTCTGTAAGACATTCATTTGCCTCAAAGATGGCATTGGCTTCCCTCTGCAGCAGGCATAATTTCTGGCAGCGTGGTAACATCATGGTCCTGGTCACTCTGATTTCTGTGTTGAGCAATGCTGCCTCCAACTTCCTAGGATTGTTTCCTCCTTCTCAGGACTGCTGGCAAGGGGAGGAAGTGGGGAGATAAGTCAATAGAATTTTTCCTGCCTCACCTTTCGTTCTCTGACTCTTTGCTTACTGGCACCTGCATAATGCATTGGGAGTTCTTAGACTTCCATGGAAACAAGGAATTTTGAGCTCCTGGTCCATCAATTTTTTTTTTTTTTCTTACAAGTGAGAAAACCGAGTGCTGGGAAGAATTTGAGAATCTTTACTTCCCTCCAGGGTTAATGCTTTAGTTCCAGTTGAGTTGTGAGCGGCTTTAGTCCCAGTTGAGTTGAAGCAATAAAGGAAAATCTCACCAAACCCAGGGGTGAGAAGTAAATCGGGCTCGGGGGTGCTGGTACTGGGAACCAAAAGTCAGCACAAGCCAAAGCAGCTTCTCTGTCTCTCTTACTTACCATGCGGATTTTTTTTTTTAATGGGGTTTCACTCTTCTTGCCCAGGCTGGAGTGCAGTGGCGTGGTCTCAGCTCACTGCAACCTCTGCCTCCTGGGTCAAGTGATTCTCCTGCCTCAGCCTCCCAAGTAGTTGAGATTACAGGTGCCTGCTACCATGGCTGGTTAATTTTGGTATTTTTAGTAGAGATAGGGTTTTACTATGTTGGCCAGGCTGGTCTCAAACTCCTGACTCAGGCAATCCACCCACCTCCGACTCCCAAGGGGCTGGGATTACAGGCGTGAGCCACCACACCCAACTACCATGTGGATTTAAAGCACAGCTGTGCTCTTGTAACTGCAGACCAGCCTGCCTTCCCCCCTCATCCAACCATCAGGGCAGCTTGTTTGAGTGGTGTTGGTTTCTCAGGACCAGACTTGCATGACTTTTCAGTTGAGATCTCTCCCAGTAACTGAGTTTGACCTCTGGTTCTTTGAGTTCAAAATTCGAAGTTTGAGTCTGATTTTTTTCCTCGCTAGTCAATGGATTGGCAAACCTTAGACTGTGGGTGTCCAGCCCTGGGCCGATAGACTGTGTCCTGGAGAAGCATCACAGGGTATAAACATGGTTACCTAATCAACCTCTTCGTTAGAGGCTGTTGGTGGGTAGATTTTTAAAGAAAAGCTACCCCAAAACATGGTGAATGCAATCATTTTATTTGTTCAGTACCTGTGCATGTGGTAGAGAGGGTGAAGAATCTGGAATTCCAATACGGGGTTTAAGATCTAAGGCTATACTGTGTGATATATGTAGAAATCAGTTTGTTTTCTGATGGGTAAGAGGGGGTTGTGATACATACCACGTGGACTTTCTGTAAGGATGAAGTACATTGTGTGGTTCATTTTATTCACTCATTTACTTCACAGTTATTGAATAATTGAATACTTTGTGCTAATTATGTATATATCCGTAAGGTTCCTGCCGTTATGGAGCTTAGAGTCTAGTTGATGTGCTCATTCTGGTAGACTGTATTGTGAGCCTGGGATAGCCGTACTACACACTTTGCATTGTCTTTTTCTTTCTTTCCTTTTTTTTTTTTTTTTTTTTTTTTTTTTGAGACAGGGTCTTGCTCTGTTACCCAGGCTGGAGAACAGTGGTGCAATCTCGGTTCACTGCACCACCATGCCTGCCTGATTTTTTTGTGTTTTCAGTAGAGATGGGGTTTCTACATGTTGGTCAGGCTGGTCTTGAACTCCGGCCTCACATGAGCCACCACACCCAGCCTGCATTGTCTTAAATGGATCTCATGTGTATCTTCTATCTACATCTTGCTTAGATTCTGTGCCTACTATGTAACCACCTGATTACTGTTAGAATTCAGACTTCCACATTAGCCTGCTCCTGGAAAAGAAGTGTCTCAACAAAGATAGGATAGGCTGTTTTTAGAAGGGCAGGTTTATTGTAGTCTGCAGTGCAGCTAACTGAACTAACATGCTTATCTCTGCAACAGTCCTTTTAAGAGTTTGGCTGCAGTGAACCAGTCCCCATTTGGATGTGGTGCCACAGAGGTGGTGACTGGCCCCACGAGGTCCTGGCCCAGCCATCAGAAAGCCTTGCGCACTGACAGCTCTTCTCTTCCTGCGTGCAGCCTGTGTGTGTTCTTGCTACGTCAGTCTAATCGGCAGAGTCCCTTCTGGCCCAAGACGATCTCTAGTGTGCAGCTGTTACCCACTTCACAGAGCTGGCTGGAGGGGAAAGGGCCCGGGAGCCTAAAGCCAGGAGCAGAAGCCGGCATGCTAGCCCAGCCTTGTGCCCTTCTGCTCAGCTTTATTCACTCCAGGATCAAGATTCTTTTGAGATTGAGATTGCAGGATAGCCTAGCAGTTAGGAACGTGGGCTTCGAGTTAGAGAAGCCTGCCTTTCATCTTGATTTGGTTACTTCCTGTGGTGATCCTGGGACAGTTTCTCGGGTCCTCTCAGCATTAGTTTCCTTACCTGTAAAATGGGGATAATCGTACCCAAAGCTATAGGGTTGGCATACGCTAATTGAAAAGGAATTCAGGGCCAGGCATGGTGGCTCATGCCTGTAATCCCAAAACTTTAGGAGGTTGAGGTGGGAGGGTACTTAAGGCTACGAGTTCGAGCTCAGCCTGGGCAACATAGAGAGGCCCCGTCTCTACAGAGAAAAAAAAAATGAATTTAAAGACAAAAGGAATTTAGTGCTCCACGCAGGGCCTGGCACACCATGAGTGCTTGATAAGTGACAACCACTAGTAAGACCACTGATTGGGGCAGCTCTGCCACAGATCGACCCTGGGACCTGCAGGGGCCCAGTTTCTCTCTTGGGGCCTCAATTTCCCCATCTGGTCATAGAACTGACTTGGTCGTATCTGACTAAGGACCCTCAGTCCTGAGGGTCTGTGAGGTGGCTATGGCAGCAAGGGGTTTACTGGGCAGTGAGGCCAGGACAACCCGTTCTGGAGCGACTTGCTCCTCTGGAGTTCTTGCTGCCCAAGTATCCTTGTCCCAGCCTAATCAATAGAATCCAGCAGGAAGAAGGGTTGGAGACAGAAATCAGGGTCCCACTGGTGGCCCCATGGGGTCAGGGGGCTTTCATGACAACTCCATGCTGATGGCCCCTCGGTGGCCCTGTTGCATGGTGCAGAGCTGAAGTGTCCGGGGTGAAGACAAGAATAGTCAGGAAGGCTTCCTGGAGGAGTCAGAGGCATTGAACAGGGCTGGGAGAATGAAGGTGTTAGAGCAAGAAGTATGGGGCACAGTAGGGCTGCAGCCGCAAAGCAGGCATCTAGGTGCCCGAGCAGAAGAAAAGTGGGAGCTGGGCAGCAGGGGGTGGGAGGGTGGGGCCTCGGGAAGCTGGTGAGCAGGAGAGCCCCCTGAGAAGAGCGGGCCTGGAGGCAAGCTTTCTAGGCTGCGTAGGGAGGAGGGTGGCAGGCACAGGTGTGGCAGGGGCTGGGAGGCTCTGCAGATAGCGCTTTCCTCCAGCTGGATCCACAGGGCCTGTGTCCAGGATGCATCCAAGGGCTGTCAACGCCGAGTGCTGCCAGCCACCTGTGTGGAGCCAGCTGCCAGGCAGGCAGGTGGGGCAGTGAGCACGGCGGGGGGCTCCCTCCACCACGCTTTCACCCTGCCCAGGTTGGTCAGGCCTTGTGGCCAGATGCTGTGGCCTAACTCTGTGGACCTATTGGCTCTGTGGAACTATCGTGTCCTACACTCCTCCAAGGCCATTTTTCTTGAGGAGTTATTTCTTGGCAAAATATGTGGGTCAATGGCGTCCTCAGTGTGGCATGTGGCCCTGGAAATCCAGCAGAAGTACCAGAGTGACAGCCGCTGCTCACCCCGGTTGTAGCCTCAGGGCAACACCTGGCTGCCTTCCCTTTGGGGGACAAACAGGTTTCCACTGACTGCGTCCGTGAGCATCTCCAAAATGTTAGTTTTCCGTTTGAACACCAGGGGCCTGTGAAGCCAGTCTTCTGATGGCTGGTTGGTTGGTCATCACTAAGTCTGTATGAATGACTAAGTGTCAGGCTGGAATCCAGAAGTGACAGAGGCCAACAAAGCCCTCATGAGGCTCAAATATTGCAAAGAGACATGTAACAAACCAAGGAAGTAATTCTAGGTGTTGACAAGTACAAGTCGGGAAACAAGCAGGCGCTGTGGAGAGGTCAACAGGGACGGGGCAGGGGTGTGGTCAGAAAAGACGCCATTGAGGTGTTAAAGCTGGGGACAGGTGAGCCTTGGTGAATGGAGGGAACAGCAGAAGGCCCAGTGATTCTGGGAGGGCAGGAGTGAGCAAGGGCAGAGACGGGTGCTGTGCCAAGGGGTGTTATTCTAGGTATAACTGTCACTGCACACCTATTCAGAGCCCCACAGCAGAGCTGACAGAGGTGACTTGCCTCCCCTGACCCAGGTGTACCTTTGCACAGGTGCCCTGTGAGTGGGCAGCCCTGGAGACCCTCTGCCTGCCCCCGACACACACACACTGACTTTGTCCCTAGTAGAAATGAGAGGTCTCACCCCCCTCCCCAGCTGAAGTGCAGGGAAAAGATCACCATACACATTTTCTTCCGTTACGTAACAGATTTCGGCAAAGTGTAAAGCAAACACTTTCTGGGGAGTATAATTTGTCAGGACCTCGGGGAATCTGGGTTGAAAAATTGCCCCTTCCTCATTCTCTCCCCAGCTTACCCTGCGGCCATGTGATGTTACACCCTTCAGCAGTTGGGTTTTCCATAACTGTTCTGGTGGAAGCGGGGATGGCTGCCCTCATCCCTCTCAGCATCTTTTCAGATTCCATAACCTCATCCTCTGGGTTTCCAGTGCTGACCTAGAATCCTGGCCTCATTGTGGGGGTGTAGCTGGGGTGACCCAGTTAACCTAGATGGCCTACAAAGTCTGGGGGAGCCAGGGCTCAGCAGGGCTCCCCATCCTGGGAGCTGAGCTGTGGAATCCCAGGAAACCGAGGGAAGCTTCTGGCTCATAGAACCCCCGAGTTCATTTCCCTGTTTGAAATATGCCATGCACGATTATTGTTGGGTTTGTTTCATCTGACTGTCTCAGCCGCTGCTCCACGCTCCACTTCTTAGTTGGGCATCTCTCAGGCTCAGGCTAAAGTTCATTTGCCTCCCCTAAGTTTTTATTGGATCGGATTGTGGGGAAGTGGCCCAGGAGCACCATGGGAAATGAGCAAAGGCCAAACTCAGAGTAAGTCTGCCAAGGACTGTCCGTAAGGCGAGTGAACTGTGGGTGGGTTTTGGGACTGGTGTGCGATAGCAGATCCCTCTCTCCTCTCGTGACGGGGCCCACTGGCAGTGCCGCAGGCTGCCCTGGGATCCCCATGTTCTGGAAAGCTCTAAGGACAGTGTCCAGAAGTCTGCATGTTCTATTCTCCCAGACTCCTGCTAGGAGGGTTATTGGGGAGGTCAAGGCCACCTGGAGAGATGCCTGCTTGTGCTAGCTAAGTTGAGGGGGGGTGCGGATTTTGGACTTTTTTTAAAAGGTGATCTCTTAATGAATCACAACATTTTATGTTTTACAATATACAAAACCATGCAGGATACAAAACATCTTGGCAAGAGGCAGGATGGATATTGGCATTCTGTCTTTCCAAGGAGGAAGTTGAAGCCCAGAGAGGTGAAGCAACTTGCCCCAAGGTTGCATAGCTAGCTAGGAGGTAGGGCGTGAGCTTCAGTCATTGCCGTTTGTCCAGGGTTTGGAGATCTGGATGCCTGCATTGCAGATTTCACTTCTTTGGAAAGCCAAACTCCAGAGTGCGTCACCACATGAGTTCCCCGGCCACAGAGAGCAGGAAAGCAGAGGTCAGTTGTGCTAAAGCCCCACTGGGGCAGGAGAAAGGCCAAGGGCAGCAAGTCAGAGGGAATCTGAAAGGGAAGAGAAGCATGTTGACTCATTTTCCCGAAGAGAGTTGAGTGAGCGTTCCCACTTTGGCTCACCAGGTCTTTGGGGAGGGGCCCTTGGGGAGGTCACTGGTCTACATGGGTGGATTGGTCTCCTTACCTGGCGGGTAGCACCAAGGGTGTGAGGGTGGTGCTGGTCAGCGCCCCCGCCCAAACTGCCTTCTTTCCACTATGCAGACCCATCCTGGCCACTCCCCCAGCCACAGCCCCCCAAGGAAGACCTGCTACCCTCCTTCCTCCCGCACACCTACCCCAACATCCATCACATCTCAGGCCTCAGTGAAATCCTATATGCAGGGGCTGCTTCCATAGGATGTGGTTTGATCATTCAGTTAACAAACATGAGTACCTACTGTGTGCCCTGTGGTATGCCCAGCACTGGGATGCCCGTGTACAAGAGACAGCTGTCCCTGTCTTCCCATTGCTGCAGGTGATGGCATCCGAGGGCTGTCTCTTTACCTGCAAGGCAAAAGCCCAGATTTAGTGAGTCATTTTCACTCTGCACCTACAGCATGCAAGGCAGAAAGCAAGGTGTGGCTGAGGACAGGAGACGGGACTCAGAAGGATGGCCCCATCTGCTCTGGGTACTGTGAGCGATCGTGAATACTGTCAGATTTGCTCAGAGATGGGGACGGGGCCTGGCTTGGGTGGTGGGGAAAGACTTGTGGAGAAGGTAGGCCTTAAACAAGGGGCAGGCCCCAGGCGGCTTGCAAAGCTGAAGGAGGAAGGTGCTCCAAGCAGAGTGAACCTGAATGATGCATGTGGAGGTGCAGAGGGACAAGTAGACATGTGTGATCCAGCCACAGTGCCAGGTGCTGCCTGAGAGAAGCTGGAGGAGTTGGTCAAGGGCTTTGAAGGGTCTTCCATATAGATGAAGAGAGCTTTTCCTCTGTTCTTCCCCACTGCATTGAGGGGCTGAGGGAGAGCGGAGGCCTGGAAAAGGGAAGCCACATGCCTGGCATCGTAGTGAGTTTGAAGCAGGGCTGTGGCACATCTGCAGGCTGCTGGTGCGGAGGTGGCTGTCTCTGAGGTCCAGGAGGCCTGGAGAGTGATGTGGCAGGTGCCAGGTGAGGGAGGAGGGGGAGCAGGGCTCTCCAGCTGCTGCCGCTGCTGAGCTGCTGCCGCTGCTGAGCTGCTGCTCACCTGGCCTGGGCCCTTCAGCCTGTTACTGGTGCTAGAGCCTGGAGCCAGGCAAAGGCACCTCCCCATCCCTGTGCATTTAAAGAGTCTTGTTTTTCTAACTCCCCTCTCCTCTCCCCCCAACATCAGCTTCATATGCCCCAACTGGAGAATGCAGACTCCCCCATCTAGTAAGGCTTCTCAGGGCTGGCGTCAGGCTGGGAAAGAGGCATGGTGTGGCTCTGGGGAAGGTGGGGCTGCCCTACAGCTGGCTGTGGTCCCTCCTCAGGTCCAGAGGCTCTGCCTCCTCAGCCCCTTGTGTTCCTCCCTTACCCCAGGAAGGGGGTGAGTCGTTGTTGAGGTTGGCCAGGCGTCCAGTTCTGGTGTTTCTGAACATGATGTCTTTCTCTCTTGTTTTCTGTACTTTAAGCAGCATTCTTGCAGGCCCCAGCCTTCTCTCTGCCCAGTGTGCTCACCATCTTTTGATTACAGCAGGATCTTGAGCTGCTGCAATCAGGGGTAGCATGCAGGTATGGAAAGGATACAGGGCTTGGGGGCTTGCACTTGAGACCGCAAACCAGCACCTCCAGCATTGGCTACTTGAGTCTCCCATGCCTGGTTTGGCCAAATGACCTTTCTGTGCACTGGTGGGGCTTTCTGCCAGTTCTAGACACTCACTTCTTGCTCGAGGCATTGGGTCAAGGAATAGCCACTTGGCATGGTGCTCAGAGTGTCATGTTAATGGGTAGAGCAGTGGCGTGCCATCGTGGGAGGGATGCCAGGCTTTGCGTAAGAGGAGTTCGGTCAACCCAGACTCTAAGCTCAGCTACCAAACAATAAGGTGACCTCTGGCAAGCCACTTCACCTCTCTGAGCACCAGCTTTGCTCATCCACAGCACAGACGAGTGATTAGGAGTGGAGACAGTGGCCATGATCGCTTTCCACATACCAGGCTACCCCATTCCCCTGACCATTATGCTGTCACCAAGGTGGGCAAGAAGCCAACTTTATCTCTGTAGTTCTGGATCTCCTAAGATTCCCTCTTACCCCTAGGGACCTGAAAACAAGCCAGTTTCAGCTCACAGGGAGCAGGCAAGGGGAATTTGACCATGTTGGCAACCCTTCAGCCAGCTCCCCTCACAGCCAAATGGGTCACTGGCTACAAACGTCCTTGGGTTTGTAATGATGATCACAGGGATCGTGGGCTACTGAACACCTTTGGAATGGGCTTTGTGAAGCCAAATGCATCACAGATTAAATTTCTGGAGAAGGAACAGCTGAGAAATAGTCTTGAGCTTCCCTGAGCCACTTCTGTGCTATGGCAGCAAAAGGTTGTGCATGTGTGTGTAAGGGGGGATGTGTGTTTTCTCCCCTAACAAAAGGGTGGGAGGTAGGGCGGAAGAAAAAGATGATCTGGTCTGCCTCCCTCCCTCTTGTAATCTGCAATAGCCAGTGGCCCAGCTGGTGCTTCTTGTGGTTTTTAGGACAGTGTTGGGAAGAGAAAGAATATGATGAATGTCATGGAATTTCATGATAGGAGTTTGGGGTGGCTTCCCCCCTGCTTTTTAAAATAAAGTAACGTTTTGAAGAGTTGCCCTGGAGAACTGCTGAAAGCAGAGAGGCTGATGGACGTTTTTGGTTATGTCAGATGAGGACAAGATTATCCAAGTGAGCGAGGGTGTCTCTCCCTGTTGGCCGGGCTGCGGGGTTCCAGGGCCGCCCCGCCAGAAAGCAAGCAAAGGGCCCGTAATCGCAAACAGGCCAGGATCAGTTACAACCAGAAGTATTATTTTAGACTCTTGGCTTTGATGGGGAAGAATGCCATTTTCCTTGGCCCCCTCCCCCATCCTTCTCAAGTTAAACAAGATCCATGAAAGCAGTAGCTCTGGGGCTTAAAGAGAGGCTTGGTGCAGGGATCTCAAAGGCCAAGTATTGGAGGGCTCCAGTGACCCCCACTGGTATCGGGGTGGGGATTTGTCCGATCCTTTTGCTGCGGGTTTCTCCTTGTGTGCACTGGAGAATCCTGTTTTCCCAGAGTCATTCTTGTTTATGTGGGACCTTCTCACCTGTGTCGTGCCCACCAGCCTGTGTCCTGGCATTCTCTGGGTGCTTGCCATGCGTCTTTCCTGCATGGATATGTGGGTGGGAAGGAATCGGGTGGGGATAACGAAGTGGCTCAGCACATTCGAGCAGACCTGAACCCCGGAAGATAACAGAATAGGAGATTCTCATCCCCCCGGGCTCCCACCCAACCCTGGGGGACCCTCTTCTCCTCCCCTCCCGCTGCCTTAACCAGCGCCTCCTGGGCAAGCGTCTGATTGACTCTTTCATGCTTGGGCGTGAACAACACTGCTCGGGGGCACTGGCATTGTCCGGGGTGTGCTTTCCCTGGCATTGATAACCAGAGCAGAACCCGGGTGGCTTGACCCTCACTGCCCACAGGGTAGGGTTTTAACTGGCTGCTCCTTGTAGAAGAGAGAGGACAGTTACCTCATCATCTGGGCTTTGCATGGGGAGAATGAGCATCCGGGGTTCCTGCCTCACTGGCTCCCTTAGGAGTATTTAACCCCATTCGTCTGTTTCCAAGCACCACTTGCAGCACCGAGTGAGGCTCCATGGCCCAGGCCTCGCTGCACAACCAGACACAAACTTGCCTTCTTGGATTTAGTGGGCCACTGCATTCAGTGGAGCTAGGGCATCTTGGTGCTGAAGTGCCAGCTGAGTGGGGGATTTGGACCTCGGGGCCTGACCTGCCCTCCACAGCCTGATCTCTCCACCCCCAAGAGGTCTTCCTACCACCTCGAGGCCCTTGAAGGAGAAAATCCATTCTAGAAGTGGTTCCAGAGTAAGGGGCTGGAATCATAGCCAGCTTGGGCAGGAACTCTGACCCAGAGACAGGACAGTGAGATTTGGGGGATGGAGACATCCACATCCAATCTAAGGGCCAGGCCATGCCAGAGCTGGGAAGCTGGAGCTGCTGCCATGATATTGTAATATTACCCACTTCCTGGGGAGTGAAGCTGTGGCTCCTCATGGCTGACAGCTGGGATTCAGCTAGGGTATCCTTGCCTGCTACAACCAGGGTATATTTAAAGAGATAAAATACAGCCCTCCTCTACCCCCATACCCACACCCCTGATTTCTATTATCTGGCTCTGTCCAGACCTCCCCATGGAGGCCTCTCTCCAAGGGCTCCCCAGAGGTGGTGGGAGGACCCCATGGAGGCTGGGAGATGGGGTGTGGACAGGCCAGGTCAGTGGCTCCCCCAGCTTTCTACCCCATTCCTCTGCCCTCAGGTACTGGGATATTCCTATTAAACAGTGGTAGGATGTTGATCAAAGGCTGGGCCTTATTCAGAGTGAAGAAAACCAGAACCAAGCAAACAAGTAAGTGTGTAGTCAGGAGCTAGAGATCAGACATTTGTTCATTCAGTTCACTAGTTCCCCAGCTTTTATCTCCTGCTGTGTGCCAGGCACTGATGCACAGAGGTGAACAGGAAAGACTTGATCCCCATCTTTATAGAGCAGGCAGTCTACAGTGGAAGCAGCCAGTTGCCTACTCTGACCCGGCTGAGGGGACTATGGTTGCTGGTTGGTTGTGGGACAAGGTAATGGGCTCTCTGCAGGCCTCTCCCCTATAGGTGTTGGGGGTGGGAGGTACCAGAGATTGACAGGTCACATGTGGAAAGAGCTGTATCACTCACTGGTACTCATAGGTGTCAGTCACCACTGCCTGACCAGTCACTGTAACTGTGGCTAGTCTCTAGAATGAGAAACCTGGTCTGCGCAGTCTCGGGGGGTGGGAGGTATCTGGACTAGGGAAGTATCTGGTTTGAGTGTGGCCTTTTCTCCTTGGATTAGGGTGGGATCTGTACTAGACCAATTATTGGGAACCAGGAAGACAAGATGGGGCCCAGAGGCAAAAGAGACAGGAAGGGAATGGGCTAGGAAGCCACTCAGTGAGAGAACCTAATGCTAGGTCACCACAGACCTAGCTGAAGCCCCAGGATAGTTATCCCAGGACAAGGGGATTTCGGGTTCAACTTAGACCCATTTGCTGCTTTCTGGAGACTTAATATCAGAAACCTATGAAACCAATGAGAAAGGCAAGAAAGAGATTATTGAAGCACCTCCTACGTGTCAGGTAGGGAACAAAACACCTCTTTTCCTGTAATTACCACCACTGCCCTGTAAAGTATGATGCCTATTTTACAGAGAAGAAAGTCAAGGGCCAGAGGGTTCAGGACATCCACCAGCTCTTCCCTGTACATTCTGCTGCCCCTTGGTGAATCCACTGGAGGTTTGTGCCATGGTTGGGGGAGCAATTTTTGGTCTAGCTCTCTCCCCACTGTCCTCTGGGAGTTGAGGAGAACAGATCTCTGGGGCTGCCCATTCCAGCGCCCCAAGCTGCACCCAGGACAACTTTGTTTGTGCTCCCTGGATGAGAAGCAGTGGCACCAAGTTCCCAGTAGAGGCTGCAGATGACCTGTGGGGCTGCCTTGAATGAGCTTGGGAGATGCTGCTAGTGGCACCTGCTGCATTGCTCCTGGAACATGGGGTTGTCCCTGGTGATGAGCCAGTGGGGCCTCCCTGAGCTTTGCTCTTCCATTCCTGTAAGGGGAGAGGCCCAGGTGGAAATGGCCAGGTCTGGTACCCAGCAGACTGCATGAGCTCTCAGGACTGGAAGTATTAGCTCACTGGATGATCCTGGGCAAATTATGCAACAAGCAAAAAAAAACCTCTGTGCCTTGAGTCCTTGAAGACAGATCCTCCTGGGAAAGCTAGAGGTGCTTGCTGTGAGTCATAGGCATTTCCCCAAATTGGGGAACTGGAGGAAGGAACATTGCCAAGGGGCTGAGTCACCGCACAGGTTTCTAGCAGAGCAGAAGGTCGGGGGGCCAGCAGGAAGACAGCTGCAGAGAAGATGCACGGTGCTGATCCCGCATCAACCCCAGGAGCTGGGCTTCAGAGTCTGAGCTTGACAGGATGCCAAGATGAGCAAGATTCGCCCTTTGTCCTTAGAGAGCTCTTGGTCTAGCTGGGGGAGCTGGTCTAGCTTGGTCTAGATTAGGTCAGGGTGATCGGGGAGCCCAGAGTTAGGAGAGCAGAATGCCAGCTGGCAGGGAGTCAGGGGAACATCACAAAGTGGGTGGCTTCGAAGGATGGGGCCTGGGTACAGCAATGAATCAAAGAGATCAACACATTTGGGGGCTTCTGAACCCTGCTGCACATGCATTCAAAAAGCAAGATAGAGGGCACTTCCCGCAGGCCTCAAGAAAGGCTTGTGTTCAAATCTTATTCTGCACTGGATAGCCACTCTGTGGCCAGCATGTGGCCATTCTGCTCCTTTTTCCATGTCTGAAACATGGAAATAATATTTGAAACCCATGTGGCTATTGGGAAGGGCTAACTGTGAAAGAAAATTGTCAAGTGGCATATTCACCTTCCTTTCCCTTTCTCTGATAGATAGGGATGGGCTACTATCCAGTCTAGGCAGTAAGTTCTATTAGGGAAAAGTTAGGAGTCCATCAGGTTTCTGAAATTGGTTGGAATAGTAACCCCTCTGCCCTCACCAGCCTATAGCCTAGAGACTTTTTAACAGGTATATTTTTCTTTTTATTAAACAAATAAATGATACAATTTAAAAGTGCTAGTCTATTCCCTTTTATTGTACTGTAATTTTTTTTTGTACTTTAGGTTTTGGGGTACATGTGCAGATCATGCAGGATTGTTACATAGGTACATACATGGCAAGGTAGTTTGCTGCCTTCATCCCCCCCATCACCTATATCTGGTATTTCTCCCCTTGTTATCCCTCCCTAGTCTCCCCTAGCCCCCCACAACTGACCACAATATGTGATGCTTCCCTCCCTGTGTCCACATGTTCTAATTGTTCAACACCCGCCTATGAGTGATAACATGCAGTGTTTGGTTTTCTGTTCTTGCGTCAGTTTGCTGAGAACGATGGTTTCCAGATTCATCCACGTCCCTATGACGGACACAAACTCATCATTTTTTATGGCTGTGTAGTATTCCATGGTGTATATGTGCCACATTTTCATTATCCAGTCTATCGTTGATGGACATTTGGGTTGGTTCCAGGTCTTTGCTATTGTAAACAGTGCCGCAGTGAACATATGTATGCATGTGTCTTTATAATAGAACAATTTATAATTCTTTGGGTATATACCCAGTAATAGGATTGCTGGGTCAAATGGTACTTCTATTTCTAGGTCCTTAAGGAAACGCCACACTATCTTCCACAGTGGTTGCACTAATTTGCACTCCCACCAACAGTGTAAAAGTGTTCCTATTTCGCCATATCCTCTCCAGTATCTGTTGTCTCCAGATTTTTAAATGATAGACATTTTTAATGATACACTTTAATATTGAAGTTTTATAACCACATGGGATTTTTTTAATTTTTATTAATTTATCTTACATTATTTTCTGTACTTATAATTTCCATTTGAATTTATATATCAATATAATAACTTTGATTATCAGAATGCCTACTTATCAGATAAGGAATATTTTTTCTTGTTGATGGAAAGTGGATAAATATTGCTTACTTCATTAATCTTTGTATTGTATTACACTTGGACAAAGGGCAAACGTTGAAGAAATGTTCTCTGTGCCAATTTCTGGTATGGAACCCTGTGTGCCAATGTTTTTATTTCTGGCACCACA
>CAUYLG010064443.1:0-47360 GCA_963573385.1 Cacajao melanocephalus | reverse complement strand
CCATCATTCTCAGCAAACTGACACAAGAACAGAAAATCAAACACCGCATGTTCTCACTCATAGGTGGGTGTTGAACAATGAGAACACATGGACACAGGGAGGGGAGCATCACACACTGGGGTCTGTCAGGGGGAAATAGGGGAGGGACAGCGGGGGGTGGGGAGTTGGGGAGAGGTAGCATGGGGAGAAATGCCAGATATAGGTGGTGGGGAGGAAGGCAGCAAATCACACTGCCACTTGTGTACCTATGCAACAATCTTGCATGTTCTTCACGTGTAGCCCAAAACCTAAAATGCAATAAAAAAAAAGAAAAAAAAATCAGTCTTAAAATAATAATTCACCAACAAATGAGCCATACAGTAAATCCATTTCTTAGGACTGGTGGGGATATATGTGAAGCACAGGACCAGACTTGCCAGGTATAACAGGCAAAGCTTCAGAGTGTTTTCCTTTCCAAGTTCTATCACCTTCATTCATGGAATCATTTGCTCACCTTTTCTTCCCTGGTTCCTGTGGTCTCTTAGAGGTGGAGTCCCCCATTCAATACCTGGCAACAGCAGTTAGCAAGCGCTTTCCAAGCTCTCTCACATTCTCCCAGTGCGTTGGGAGCCCTGGGTTGCTTTGTTAGTAGAGTCTCGGGTGACTGAAAGTGCTCTTAGTGTAAAAGGATAAGCTCTTCGCCCTACCCTGCTTCTTGGCATCTGTGAACCAAGTTACAGTTCCTTGTTCTTCTCTCTCTGGCAGAAGCAGGGTTCCTGGATGACGTGGTCTATGACAGCACTGCTCTGGGGCCTGGTTATGACCGCCCCTTCCAGTTTGACCCTAGCGTGCGAGAGCCGAAGACCATCCAGCTCTACAAACACCTCAACCTGAAGAGCTGTGTGTGGACCTTTGACGCTTATTACGACATGACTGAGCTTATTGATGTCTGTGGAGGGTCTGTAACTGCTGACTTCCAGGTGGGTGCCCCAGGGCTTGTCTGAGAACTCTGCACATGGGTGCTATGGCCAACCTTGTTTGTTCTTGAAGCACTTCAGTTAGCACTTTGCCTCCAGAACTGTGCCAACTAAGAGAGTCTTCTTTATAAGTTCCTCAAGATCTTTATAAGATCTCAGCAGCACTGAAGCTAGAGAAGGGCCCAAAAGTCCTCTAAATCAAGTTAATGTGGAAAAAAAATGTCTGGCATACTCACTTATATAAAAATTCAATATTTACTTCTCTGGGTATATATGTTTTTATATTTATAATGTATATATTTTAGAAAGCAAAAAAAATTTACATTTGATGCTAGGATTATTACTACATTGATGTATTTTCTTCCCTACCTGGCAAAATGAGTCAGAATGGCAGGTGGTGCAATCTGTCTTTCAGAAGACAGGGAGAGCACTGTTGTCCTATGCATTGTGGAGAGATAATTGCTTAAAACATTTTGATTTCATACCTATTCCAAACTTTCAGTCCCCAGAAAAATAGACACTTTCTAAAATATATATTGCCATTAAACATTAGCATATTAGTCTATTCTCACACCGTTATAAAGACATACCAGAGACTGGGTAATCTATAAAGAAAAGCGGTTTAATTGACTCACAGTTCTATATGGCTGGAGAGGCCTCAGGAAACTTATAATCATAGTGGAAGGGGAAGTAGACACGTCTTACCTGGTGGCAGACGAGAGAAAGCAAGCAAGAGCAGGGAAAACTGCCTTATGAAACTATCAGATCTCCTGAGAACTCACTCACTATCACAAGAACAGCATGAAGGAAATCCACCTCATGATCCAATCACCTTGCACCTGGTTCTTCCCTTGACATGTAGGGATTATGGGGATTACAATTCAAGATGAGTTCTGGGTGGGGACGTAGAGCCAAGTCACATCAATTAGTGGCAACAGAAAAATGTATAGCAAGAAGCTAGAGTCAGAGAAGGGCAGTTATATCAAAGGGCCAGTGAGACTAGGCTGATTTGTTCTCATGGGAAAATTAATTCTAAAACAGGTTCTATCCAATTTTGCGCAGTTATCTCAATTAGCCAAAAACTAGTTAGATATTTGTTCTTTATTTCAAATCAGGTTTAACCTCACTGAAGGAGAGAACTCGTAGAGGGATTTAGAGTAATCATTTACAGAAAGTGTCTGATTAAAATTCGTCGTTTTCTTCGTGGTGCCTCATCCTGATTTCCTCTCATTTTGTGTACGCTACTGCCATCTACTGAATAGAATTTTAAGGCATTCGTAGGCGTTCTGTTTCTGCAGTTGCATAACCTTTTACTTTGGAAAATGCAAAACTAAGTGATTTGTCTCTTTCCTGTCCTCTCAAAAATTAGTATTCTCTTTTCTTTATGATTTTGCTTTAATTATATTTTTGAATATTTTTTCAGAATATGCTTAGAAACCTCAAAGACAAGGATTTCTTATATATATCCCACTTTTTAAACCAATGCAGAAAAAATATGCAGAAGTATTTTGTTGTCTGTTTCTTCGAAAATAATTGAAATTACTGATATATGGTAGAAAGAATATAGAACTTAGGACTAAGGCCTAATTGGCACTGTTCACTATCAAATCAGCCGACTTGGACAAGACGTGACCTCTCTGAACCTCATCTGAAATCGTACTGATCATCTCAACATGAGAAGGTGCCTCGCACAGTGTGTCTGGCATAGAATAGGCATGCAGTAAATATTTGTTGGGTTTTCTTTCTTGTAAAAGATTAGTAAGTAATATCATGAGGGCTAAAGGAGGATAAACAAAAACAAATGAGGGAAAATTAATTTTCCCGATCAGCTAGAGAGTTTATTGAAGTTCTGATAGTGTGATTGGGGCAGGTGTAATTAGCAAAACCTGTGTATTAAGGGACAGAACATGGTACCAGATCCAAATAAAATCTGGAAATTTTCTTAAAAAGAAAAAAAAAAGAGCTGGGAACAGTGACTCACACCTGTAATCTCAGCATTTTAGGAGGCTGAGGCTGGAGGATCACTTGAGCCCGGGAGGTTGAAGCTGCAGTGAACTATGATAGAACCACTGCACTCCAACCTGGGCTACAGAGTGAGACACCATCTCTTGAAAAACAAAACAAAACAAAGTAAGGCATGTCAAAATAGAATTTTTAAATGACTGTGGAATTAGTAGAGTCTTTTGAGAAAGTTGGCATCAAATTTTAAATCCCTGATAACTTTGAATATTTTTTTAAAACTTTAGAAAAATATTAAAGCATTTGGTTCTTTTTCTTAATTACTCATAGAAACACTTTATACTGTATTTTCAAACAAAAGAAAAATATAAGTTCCGTAGTATGTTATAATAATTACCCAATGGTAAAATTGTTTTAAACTGTTTTTTGTTATAAATATATATATATATATATATATATATGTATGGAAGAAAGTGTTAAAATATTTAAAAATGTGTAAACCAACTCCCCATTCACACATATATACACAGTTAGCTTCACCACAAAAGTTTTGCTAGCATTTTGTTATCTTTTCATCCAGTTTTGTTCATTACATAGTAAAATAAAAATGATTGGGCCAAATTAAAAGTAGAAACATAAACCTCCTTAGAAGAAATGTTCTCTTGGAAGTATGATATGCTGCCTTTTCAAAATTCTTTCCAAAGCATTGCGTGGGACAGGAAATCATTGAAGTACATGCAGCTCTGAGTTGTCCATTGGTGAGCTCCCTAAATATGATTTCAACACTTGGGCCCTTTGTTCCTGGAGCAGGAGATGAGAGCACTAACTAAAACATCCTGAGTTTCGCACAGGTTCCTCCCAGGCATCCAGATGTGGCCATCATCCTGATAATGGTTAACTTGGGCTCTCCTGCGGAACACTGGCAAATGGTCAACACAGGGAGTTTGTACTGAATGCCAGATCCCACATCCACCAGGTTGATCCCTTGAAAATAATTGTGATATTCTAAAATGTCAGCCAAGTCTTCTAGCAGCTGGACAGAGCTCATTCTCCCACTTCAGAAGTATTTTTGTTCAAGTGTCATCTCCTTAGAGAAGCCTTTGCACATGATCCTGTCTAAAGATGCATCCTGACCACTTTCTATTCCATTACTTCCTTTATTTTTTTTTTAAGTTAGTGCAATCATGGGCACTTGATTAATAATTATTGAATTAGTGTGTGACTACATGCGTGAATGAAAATGGAACAAAGATGTGGTGATAGTATGCCTTTTCATCCCAGGGAAGAAATAACTCTGTGTGCATACTGCTTCTTCGGCAGGTGAGAGACTCTGCCCAGTCCTTCTTGACAGTACATGTACCTCTGTATGTGTCCTACATCTACGTGACCGCCCCCAGGGGCTGGGCCTCCTTGGAGCACCACACCGAGATGGAGTTTTCTTTCTTCTATGATACTGTTCTCTGGAGAACAGGTATGCCCATTGGCACCTTAACTATCCCTTTAGTTAGACCTTCCCTCAAGCAAGATTAAAAGAAGAGTAGTGACTTTTAACAGTAGCTGCATTCCTCATCCTGTTATCCCATAGACAAAGTGTGGCCACCTCAAGTCTGAAAGTGCAGATCTGTGGTTCCTGAAAAAAATGATGTCCTTCTGTCCTGATGCTGGAAGGTCTCCGCCCAATTAGCTAAGGTCCCACAGTAGAGGATGGCAAGTGATGGATGAGTCCTCTACTGCCCATTAGGGATTCAGAGGGGTGTGTGTTCTTTTGGAGTATAACCCAAATAATCTTCATTTTCTCCTAGTTAAAAATGGTGTGGTTCATGTTTTTTACAAAGCAAAAGGATCTTCAAATAAGATGCATAGAAATGGAAAAATATGTCAAGAGCACTTGAAATATTTATGTCAAGTGGCCCACTTTATTCAATTGGCATAGAGTCTGCTCTTTAATTGCATCCTCCAAAGAAGGGATTTTAACCTTCTGAAGCAAGGGCTGTGATGCTGAATGTTTAAAATGACCTTTTCCCTCAGGCTCATCCCCATTACTGTCCTCTTTGAGAAGAGCCCCCAAGGACTAAATGGGAGGCAGCCCTTCAACTGGGAGCCCACACCTCACCCCTCTCAGTTTTCCCACCCACCTCGTCCTACTGCTTCCACGTAGATGCCCCTTAAAACTCGCCAATTGTCTCCTCCATTCACTGCAATGGTTCTTGGTTATTTTTGTTTTCTTGTTTTTTGGTTTTTGGTTTTTTTTTCGTTTGTTTGTTTTCTCATTTTTAGTGTCCTGAGCTTCACACACTACCCTGAACCTATTTCCCCAAACCCATTTCCCCTAAATTCTACTGCTCCCATCCTCTCTGTTTTCCTCTCCAGGGCTGATTCAGTGCTTTATCTGAGGCAAACATACTAAAAAAAATACAAGAGTTTTCTTTCGAGAAAGCTTCATCTCTACTAACTGAAAGTACATTATTCCGTCATATTCTTTAGGGTTTGGTTCCAGGACCTCCCACAGACACCAAGATCCAAGGACGCTCAAGTCCATCATGTAAAATGGTGTAGTATTTACATATAACCTATACGTATACTCCCATATGCTTTAAATCACCTCTAGATTGCTTATAATACCTAATACAATGCATATGCTATATAAATAGTTGTTATAGTATATTGTTTAGAAAATAATGACAAGAAAAACAAATCTGTATATGTTTAGCTCAGACGCATTTTTTTCCAGTATTTTTATTCGAGGTTGGGTGAATCCACAGATGCAAAATCCATGATGCAGAACCCACAGATACAAAGGACTGATGGTGTAGTCCTTTCTTCTATGAAATGGCTTAGGTTCAAATCATTTATTTGCTTTATATTTCTCATGGGAAAATAACTTCAGGCAGCTTTCCCACTCTGGGTCAGATAATTCCTTGAGCTCTTGTTTTTGTTTTGTTTTGTTCAACTTTATGTTTCTCCTCCTTAGGTTACCCTTTGTTTTTGGTCATTCTGAACTCACTGGGGACTATGACTGCAGTTTCCCATATTAAAGCCACAGCTTTCTTGTGTCATGCTGGCCTTCTACAAGCTTCCCTTTAACTCTCCATTTGTTTGAGTACTAAATATAGCCACCAGGACTTTGTTTATCGTTCTATTAAGTCTGGAAAGGTATCTTGGCAAGGAAAAGAAAATGTAGTATGAAGCAGATGTGCTGTAACCATACCCTGGTATAAAGTTTGACCTTAAGAAGTTTTAAAATTCATTTTTTTGCTAAACCCTGCATCTGGGCTAAGTGGAACTTAGGTTTGAAGAGTCTTTGTAAAGAACAGTGGAACTGTTACAAAAAAAAAAAAAACCAACAACAATAAAAAAAAAAACCAAGTGAAATTAGCTGTCGTATAATTTTAATTGGCATATGTTTCTATAGGCATATAAATGTTATCTTGTTACATTCAAATAAATGTGCAGCTCTACTTAGAGCTGTCCTTGAGATAACTTATATGTGGTCTCTGTCAGGGAAGTATTTTCCATGCCCTAATGTTTTCTCGCTGGTTTCCTGCCCAGGAATCCAGACAGACAGTGTGCTCTCTGCAAGACTTCAGATAGTAAGAATCTACATTCGAGAGGATGGCCGTCTTGTCATTGAATTCAAGACCCATGCCAAATTTAGAGGTAATATCAATGCCGATTTTTTGTCTCCAACTTTTTATTAAGAAACATTTCACACATACAGAAAGTTGAAAGACTAGAACAGTAAAAAGCAGTCAACAGTGATTAACATTTTGCTATACATGCATGTGCATATACACGCATACATACCTTTTTTTGTTCACACCATTTGGAAACAAGTTTCAGACTTCATGTCAAGTTACCCAAAATACTTCAGTTGACACCTCCTAAGAACAAGGACACTCTTTTACACAATCCCAGCATCATTGTGACATCTAAGATATTTAGCATTGAGTCAATAATATCCAGTCTCTATTCGTATTTCCTTTATTGTTCCACAAACGTCTTTTCCACTTATTTTTATATTTATTTTATAACTGCTTACGTAAAAAGAAAGAAGTTCCAATTATGATTCACGTGTTACATTTTGATTGTGATAGCTCTTTAGTTTCTTTTAATCTAAAATATTCTCCCTACTTTTATTTATCATGACACTATTTCAGTGCAGTTTTAGAGTGGAGATATCTTGCTGGTAACATTTACCCTTTTAATGATGTTTATGATTATCCCCTTCTACCAAGGACTTGAATGGCCCTAAATGTGACTTTTATCTGACGCTGATATTTCTATTTATAAACTACTGAGACCTTTCTACCTCCAAGAAACATGTTAGTTAGAATTTAAAGCTAGTATATTCAGTGTTCATTGTCACATAAAGACCCCTATTATTGTGAATATACTCATTAGCACCATTTCCACAAGGAATATTCCTATTGTTTGTAAATAAATTCATATGACTATGATGACCATCACAAGCAGGATGATGGGCTGGGGTGAGATGCCATGCTATCCCCACCAGTGTGGAATATATTCTAAGGGGCAAAATGGACTAACCTTAGTTGTTTGATAGAATAATACTAATTCACTTCTCAGGCTTTTGTGGGGCTCCACCACAAGTACAATAAAACTCACAAATAAGTACATGTGTTTCCCCTTCAAATAGGACAGTTTGTGATGGAGCACCACACTCTCCCGGATGTGAAATCTTTCATATTGACTCCAGACCACCTAGGAGGAATTGAATTTGACTTGCAGCTATTATGGAGTGCTCAGACTTTTGATTCTCCACATCAACTCTGGAGAGCCACAAGCTCTTATAACAGGTAAATACAGTGATGGAGGCTTCCATGGGTAAAGCTGAATGCTTTTCCCTTTCTTTCAAGAGCTTGAGAAATAGCACTTTTCTCTGAAAGTGAGACTTTTATTTTAAAAGGGGAATTGATAGAATAACCCTCAGCTGGGAGTGATGGTGCTAGCTGGTAGCCCAGCTACTCAGGAGGATCACTTGAGCTCTGGAGTGCGAGGCTGCAGTGAGCCATGATTGCACCTGTGAATAGCCACTACACTTCAGCCTGGGCAACAGGAAGAGATTCTGTCTCTTAAAAAAAAAAGGTCTTTGGTTTTTTTTTTTTAATTAAGAGAAATGACACTCTAGCAAATAGATCAACTTCTGATATATAAATAGGAAGTGCTCACACTTATTCTAAGAGTGAGACCAGAAGGGGCACACATCACTTCCGCCCATATCCTATGATGGGGAACTTAAGTCACATGGCACACCTGCCTACAAGGGAAGCAAGTAAATGTGTCTAACTAAAACCTTTATCGAAGAAATTTCATTTCAATTACAACAACCAGTGCAAATACAGTATCTCTGGTTAAGTCCATGTGTCATTTACAAGATTTATTCTTTTCCCACACTGAGTATAGAGATGGAATAGGAATTTAACAAATACAGTCAAATATCCCCCATCTGTAAAAAGGAAGAATGGGAAAAACAAAATGAAAACCACTATGAAAATTATAAGTGGGCAACCAGGAATCTGTCATAAATATATTATCCCCATTTTATAGATAATGAGATTAAGAGCTCATTATTTAGCATTAAAATCTTATTTCAGATTGTCTTGAGAATCATTTTCAAAAAAAATTTTCTTAATTTAAAGTTTTTGGTCTTATATCAGATATTTTTATTGTATAGTTATTCCTTTGAAATTGATATATAGGCTGGGCGTGGTGGCTCACGCCTGTAATCCCAGCACTTTGGGAGGCCGAGGCGGGTGGATCACTTGAGGTCAGGAGTTCAAAACCAGCCTGTCCAACATGGCGAAACCCCATCTCTACTAAAAATACAAAATTAGCTGGGCATGGTGGTGCATGCCGGTAATCCCAGCTACTTGGGAGGCTGAGGTAGGAGAATCACTTGAACCTGGGAGGTGGAGGTTGTAGTGAGCCAAGATCGTGCCACTGCACTCCAGCCTCAGCAACAAGAGCAAAACTCCATCTCAAAAAAAAAGAAAAAAGAAAAGAAATTGATATATAGTAACCTTCAAGGACTGTGCTTTCATGTACTTTGTCCCAGTTTACAGGCAGAAAAACAGCCCTTCTTTAAGTGTTCTGCTGACATCTTCATTGCCACTTGGATGAAGCCCACCCTCCTTCTGTAGCATACAAGGCCCAGCCTCCCCTCTGGTTTCATCTCAGATCCAGCCTTCTTCCACATTAAATATCTTACCAATCCCTGAACCCATCAGCCCATCCATACCTCCATGCTTTTGCAATTCCCTCAGCCCTTCCTGCTCTTTTCCTTTTCCTCCTGCAAAACTAACTCCTCTGAGACCCAGCCCAGCTCAAATACTAACCCCTTTGTGACAGCTTCCCTGACTTCCCATACAGTGCTGTCAGCTCCCTCCTCCTGGTTCCTACTCTGTTCCAGCTTCTCTGCTGTGACACAGCTCATTATCTTGTGATAGTCTATCTGCTGTCCCAAGTTTTCACTAGACCGTGAGCTTCTCCAGAGTAGTCTGAATCATCTTAAATCCCCAGAACCATAGGTTTTAGCATGTGGTAGGTCCTGAGAAAGCATCTTTTAGGAGCTTATCTTTGAGGTGAGGAGATAAAATACATAGATAAGTGACAAAATGAAGAACCTCCACCAAGCACTCCCTGCTAAGCATACTGTGAGAAATACAGAATAGTATCAAGACCGTGGTTGTTCAAGGAAGCGAGAGCCAGAGGCTGGGGAGTTATATAAGGATTCCTGAAAGAGGTGAGACCACTTATGGTCCATATTGTGATATGAGAAATGCTTAGTTTTAGAAAGGAGGTGAAAAGAACTGCAGGATTAAAGACATGTACCTAAAACTGTGCTTGGCATGTTTGAAGGGGCAGTGAGGAAATTGACCTAAGTAGTATTTAGGAATGGGGAAAAGCAGGGATTAAGGCGTGGGAGGCTATGCTATTTGTCTTGCATTCATTTCTTTAGCAAGTAGGTATGGAATGTATTTGTGTGTCAGAGGAGGTTCTGGGCACCTTGAATACATCAGTAAACAAAATAAAGATCCCTAAGTATAGGACTTTAAGTAAGGAGACACAAAACAGTACACATAATAAGCAAAGTATAATGTATGCCAGAAGGTGATATGCGCTATGGGAAAGTAAAAGGTATGGAGCAGGGTAAGGGGAAGCAGAAATGGGGAAACATTATAATTTATAATTAGAATGCTCCCAGTAGACCTTATTTGAGCAAAGACTTGAAAGAGGTGAAGGAGTTGGGGCAGAAACATGGGGAACAAGGTTCCTGGTAAAGTTCCTGAGATGGTAGCATTTGGGCATGTTTGGAGAACAACAAAGAGGCCCATATGGCTGGCATGGAGTGAGCAAGGAAGAGGGTAACAGACGATAATGCTGAAGAAGTGAGGAGTGGGGGTAGGGCCACAGAGTGGGGCCCTGTAAACCAGTCTGTGGCCTCTGGCTTTTTCTCTCTATTGCAAGGAGAGCCCCTACAGGGTTTGAGTAGAGCTAGACATGATCTGGCCAGGCATGGATTGTTCTGCCTATTTGAATATTTCTATTAATGTAGAGTTACTATTCACATTATAGGTGTCAGTTTCCATGTAATTTAAGTATGTTATACGTAGTCTCATTTCCTGCTGATCCATGCTTTGGAGGAAAACTGCAGACATACAGACTTTTAGAGTAGGAAGGAGCTTCGAAACAACGGCCCTGAAAGTCTGCACGGTTTGTTAAAATCATACAGCCGTGGCTGAGGTAAAGCCAAGCTGAGGTTCCACAGTTCTCAGTTTCCAGCCTGTGCCAGTCCACTACACTGACCCCAGGATATGATATAAAATTTTTGGATATGACATAAAAGTTTTATTATCGTTTTTAACCAAATATTTGCTGTCACTTTACTAATAAATAGATACATACCCCAAAATGGCCAAAACAAGCACAGCATTTATGAGAACTGTTCACAGATCCCTCACAAACAGTTATAATGTAGATTCATAGCCCTGCTCTCTCCATTCAATGCATGACAGACTCCAGAGCCCCTTGAAGAAGGCTCCTGAGGCTTCTGAATGCTTGGCTGCCTTCCAGGCCATCTGACAGGGTTGGAGCTGCTACCCAGTGAGAAGTGTGGGAGATAAAGTAGGAGAGAGGTCCAAAAGCTTCCTGCTCACAGTCATGACCTGGAGAATCCTGGGCCCCTCATAAACAGGGAAGTTCCCAAATCCCCATGAATGGTTTCTAATGAGAAGTGATCTTGTTCTTCTACTTTGTAAAGGAATGAGGCTACAGAGTTTGAAAGGGGAACCTCAAAATTGAGTGTGAGTGAAATGGGTGCAGGGGCGTTCTGCAGGGTGCTGCTTCCATACGCTCTGGAATGGTGTCCTGGAATCCTGAGGCATTTGCTACCTTCTCTGTAGGAGCAGCACCTGACACTGTCACATCTTCAGAAATAAAAGCTTTTTTTTCCATTTGGGAATGCATTGATTAGGGTATTAGTCAACAAGAAACACTAAACAGAAATTGCAGAGAAGTCTCAAGAGATCCAAAGGAAATGGCCGATTCTGTTCTGTCATCACCTGAGCCTTCTAGGTTTTCCTATGTAGTGTGCCTTTCTCAGCTTTCCTCATGAGAAGGACCTGAATACATGAAAGTAGCTCTATTTAACACCTCTGGATAATACTCTGAAGGTTAGGATAATTGGAGATGAGTTCCCAAAAATGGTGTTTGTAAAGTTCTTAGATGCTGGATACAAACACCACCTGAAAATTGTTTAGTGAAGTCCATGTCTTTCTGGGTAAGCCAGCAACCTATCAATTGTTCCCTGTGATCACAGTCTGCTCTGAATGTTTCCAGGAAGGACTACTCGGGAGAGTACACCATCTACCTGATCCCTTGCACTGTGCAGCCCACTCAGCCATGGGTTGACCCAGGAGAGAAGCCTTTGGCCTGCACTGCACATGCTCCAGAAAGGTAAGAAAATACAGTCAATCCTCATTATTTGCTGAATTCCTTATTTGTGAATTCTCCTACTCACTAAAGTTTATTTTTAACCCCCAAATCAATACGATGCTTTCATAGTCATTCACTGACATGCACTGCAGAGTGGAGTGGCAAAACATCTGAGTCACCTTACACACACATCCTCAGCTGAGGTTGGACCTGGTGATACTCTGCCTTCTTGTGGCAGCTCTCATGCTATAAACAAGCGTCCTGTGCACAGTCTATTTAGTGCCATGGTGTTTTCATTTTTGTGACTTTTGTCGATGATTTCTCCATTTAGAACGACTCCCAAGCATATTGCCAAAGTGCTTTCTGGTGTTTCTAAGCATGAGAAGGCTGTAATATGCCTTATGATAATCATGAGTTCAATGTAAATGAATCAACAATATATATTAAATAAGGATCTTTACACAAAACAGACATAAAACATGGTTATATATTGATGGGTTGATATAAATGTTTTGACTAGAGGCTCATAGGAACCTAACCCTATATTTCTTCTAGTAGCAATGGCTCAATATCCAGTAATTCATTGTTTGTGTAGACTTTATAGAGCATAACAACTGTGGATAGTGAGAATCAAGCATACATCAGCCTGTATCCACCTCAGACCTGAGACTGTGTTGCGCTGTATATTCATTCATTCATTCATTTCATTCATTAATATTTATTCAGCTCTTCTCATGTGCTTTGCTCTGGCCAAGGCATTGAGTTGATAGCACCGCATTAGAGCAGAATTAAAAATAATCTGTGCTCTCAAGTAGTTTATAGTCTAGGGTTCCCTTTCTAGGAGCTGAGCAAAGTACATAGGAAACATTTCTGAGATAAAATGCCCAAAGCAAAATCTGACATTAACATTAAGGGAAGACTATTTGAAATGTGGCTTTTAAATAAAAGACTGAGAATTGGCTATTGAATTTGGCAATACTGAGGTCATTGGTGAACTCAGCCAAGAGCAGGTTTGGTGGACTAAAAGGGATAGAAGCCTGATTGGGGTAAGTTTGAGAGACAGGTGAGAAAGTAGAGACAGCAGGGATAAACAGTGCTTGAGGAGTTGCTATAGAGGATTCCAGAGAAAAGAGGCAGTAACTGGAAACAGATGAGGAGTCAAATAAAAAGCAGGTTTTATTTGCTTTATTTCATGATGCTTGTATGCTGGTGGGAATAATCTAATAGAGGGAAAATTTGATGATATTGGGGATAGAGAAAAAACTTGCAGAGCCAGGTCCTTGAGTAGGGCAAGGGAGTAGATCCAGGGCATGAGGGAAGGGCTGGCCATAACTAGAAGCACAGAGAGCTCATCCACTGAAGAGGCAGGCAGTAAATCAATGGAAGCAGGTGAAAGGAGAATTAGAACAGTGGGAGGGTAAGGATGACAAAGTGGATATCTGATTGAATCTATGCTCTCTGTAAAATGAAAAGCCATGCATTTGCTGTAAGTGAGGAATGTCGAGGTTTGAGAAGAAAGGAGGAAAGAAACAGGGCCATCTCAGACAGTGGAAAAGTAAATATACTAGAGGGTTACAGCTAGCAACAGATCAGGTGGTGTGGAACTGCTTTTAAATTATCATATTATAGACATAAAACTGCACTTATTTAAACCATACAATTTGATACATTTTTACCAATGTATACACTTGTGAAGAATCACCATCGTCAGGAGAGTGACAGGACAGTGAACATATCCATTTCCAAAAAGACTCCTCGTGCGCCTTTGTAGTTCCTCCCTCACATCATCCCTTCCCTTTCCACAGATTACCACTGATCTGCTTTCTGTCACTATAGATGAGTTTGCATTTTCTAGAGTTTTTTATAAACGACATCACACAGTGTGAATTCTCTCTCTCTGGCTTATCTCACTTAGCATGATTATTTTGATTCATCTGTGTTGGGTGTACCAGTATTTGTTCCTGTTATTGCTGGGTGGTACTTCATGGCATAGATATACTACAGTTTGTTTATCAGAGATCAACTGATGAACATTTCAATTATTTCCAGTTTGGGGCTATGATACATAAAGCTTCTATAGACCTACATGTACAAGCTTTATATGAACATGTGTTTTCCGTTTTCTTATGTAAATACCTAAAAATGGAGTGACTGGATCATATGACAGATGTATGTTTTAACTTCTAAAGAAACTGCCAGTCTTCCAGCATGTTTGTGAATATGTAACAATGCATGTCCATTCCCACCACGAGAGTGCATGTGCTCCCTTTCGCCTGCATTCTGCTAATGTGGTTGGGAGGTCATGGTGTGGTTGAACAATTAAGGAGTGGGAGGAACATAAGAGAGGAGCTGGAAACACATAAGGTGGTAGAGAACAAGGTGTTGGAAATGAGATTTTTGGTGATGGTGCCTAGTGGAACTATGAAGAGTAGGTAGGTGTAGCAGAGTGGCGAACAAGCTGTTTGGAGGTGAGGAGGTCAAGGAACTGGGAGTCTGGGGTAGTCGATAGTTCATCTGAGTGGGTGTTTAAGTCACAAACATCCATGGCAGGAACAGTGCCAGGGAGCATCATAGTTAGCCAAAAGAAGGCAGGAAGGTAACCAGGAGAATGGTAGTTGGCTGCAGTAAGGAAGAACAGTGGGAAAATAATCTCACGGGATATGCTGGGGAATTTTAATTCATTTATTAATTTTTTTAAATTATGCAATAGCTCAGATATTCCGAAGACTATATATATAGTCTGATATATATATAGTCTGATATATATGTAGTCTGATATATATATATAGTCTGATATATATATATATAGTCTGATATATATATAGTCTGATATATATATATATAGTCTGATATATATATATATATAGCAGATCCACCACCTACCATAAGAAACTGAAGAAACAGCACATTATCAGTACTCCTTCAATATGCTCAAGGCCCCTATCCAATCATACTCTCTCTCTCTTCTGCAATAGGGTCACCATTAACCCTATTATATTTATATTTATCATTCATTGTTTTGCTTTATGGTTATATCTCATGTATACTTCTACATGGTTTTGCAAGTTTTTGAACTCTATAGAGTAGCTCCCCCTTATCCTTGGAGTATATATTCCAAGACCCCCAGTGGATGCCTGAAAACACACATAATACGAAACCCTGTATGTACCATGTTTTTCCAATCTGCTGACCAAGACAGCTGCTAAATGACTAACAGGTGGGTGGCATATACAATGTGGAGATGCTGGACAAAGGGATGATTTCTGTTCTAGGAAAGATGGAGAAGAAAGGCACAAGATTTCATCATGCTAGTCAAAATGGTGCATGATTTAAAACTTACAAATTGCTTATTTCTGGAATTTTTTTTTGTTTAAGATTTATGGACCATGGTAGACCTTCGGTAACTGAAACTGAGGAAAGCAAACCCATGGATAGGGGGGAACTACTGTATATAGGTTTCATACCACATGAATTTTCTCTACTTTTTTTTTTAACTCAGTGAATCATTTGTTGATTTATTTGTGTTGATTCATGCAGCTGTAGTTTGTTGCTTACTGCATTAAGGTATTCATTGTAGGAAAATTCCACAATGTATTTGATGACTCCTTTTGGCTTATTAATTTCAGATTCTCTCTATTACAAAGAAAATTCTTATTTATATATCTCTTGGTACACATGTGTAAGAAGAGTTTCTCCAGGGTAGGTTCTATATTTGTGTGTGTGTGTGTGTTTGTGTGTGTGTGTGTGTGTGTGTGCGCGAGAGAGAGAGAGACAGAGTTTTTGCTCTTGTAGCCCAGACCGGAGTGCAATGGCATGATCTCGGCTCACCCACAACCTCCACCTCCTGGGTTCAAGCGATTCTCCTGCCTCAGCCTCCCAAGTAGCTGGGATTACAGGCATATGCCGCCATTCCCAGCCCATTTTTGTATTTTTAGTAAAGACATGGTTTCTCCATGTTGGTCAGGCTGGTCTCAAACCCCTGACCTCAGGTGATCCGCCCACTGTGGTCTCCCAAAGTGCTGGGATTACGGGTGTGAGCCACCGCACCCAGCCAGTTCTGGATTTTTAAAGGGGAGAGATGATCAATAGTTTGAAACTGGCAAAAAGGATCAAGGAAGACACCAACACTCTCCTCAGGCCTTGTGTGGCATAAATGTGGGAGGTGGCAGAGGAAGAATGTTGCTGAGGATACTGAGGCTTCAGAGGTGGGGGTCCTTGCCTTACATCAGGGAGATTATTACTCGCAGGTGCCCCATTATTCCCAGGGTGACTTTCCCCCGGGCCTAACCTTGCTTTAGATCCTGTATATGGTTTCATATGAATCCAATAGAACTATAACACATACACAAAATCAAGACTGACACAGGAAATTCGGACATAATACAAAAGAATTGTGTCTCATATGGTGACTATTTTGGGGAGGTCTGTCATATATTTTAACCTTATAAAAAAATAGTCTCAGATTCATTATTTATTTCTTTAACCAATACTGAATATTTTCTCATGTGCCTGGAACTATGGTGAATTCTAGTAATATCAGTATCAACAAGAAAAATCTGTTTCCCTGAGTCAGGTAAATGAGCATGCCATGCAGCTAATGGTTATCTCAAAGCCGTTGAAGCAGGGTTGTGAGGGCTCCAGGTTCTTCCTATCAGTCCAATCCTCTCAAATCTACCACTGGGGTACCTTCAACAGAAAGCAGGGAATGGACAGATGGACTCTGCTGGAAAGGTAAAATATTGAAAGGTCATTCATTCACTATTCTTTGACATATACATGTGTCAGGAACTTGGCTAGCACTGGGTACACAATGGTGAGATTTACTATAGAACATGTAGTAGGTAAAGCAGCCTTCAATCAGTCAGTCACACATTTAAATAAAATTTCAGACCACGATAAGCACTGTGAGAGAAAAGCACAAAGTGTAATAGGAAGAGATGATAAGGGACCTAACTATCCTAGGAGGTAAGAGAAAGAGGGGGAGTTTTCTAGAGAAAGTGGTGATTGAGTTGAAACCTAAGAGGTAAGTAAGCATTAACTAGGCAAAGGAGGAGAGAAAAAAAAGGAGAGGGTGTTCTGGCAGAATGTGCAGGAATGCCAAGGCCAGAAAGCTATAGAATTCATTATCACTCATCTCAAATTGGTCCTTAGGGCTTCCAAGCAAAGTATAATGCAGTGGTTCCCTCATCTATTCTCTTATTCCTCTCACCTACTTTTTTATGCTTTTTTTTTAAAAAAAAAAAAACTTTATTATGCTTTAAATGCTGGGATACATGTGCAGAATGTGCAGGTTTGTTACATAGATATACACATGGTATACACGTGCCATAGTGGTTCGCTGCGCCCATTGACCCATCATCTATATTAGGTATTTCTCCTAATGCTGTCCATCCCCTAGCCATCCACCTGCCAACACATCCCAGTGTGTGATGTTGCCCTCCCTGTGTCCATGTGTTCTCATTGTTCAACTCCCACTTGTGAATGAGAACATGCGGTGTTTGGTTTTCTGTTCCTGTGTTAGTTTGCTGAGAATGATGTTTCCAGCTTCATCCATGTCCCTGCAAAGGACATGAACTCATCCTGTTTTTATGGCTGCATAGTATTCCATGGTGTATATGTGCCACATTTTCTTTATCCAGTCTATCATTGATGGGCATTTGGGTTGGTTCCAAGTCTTTGCTGTTGTGAATAGTGCTCCAATAAGCATACATGTGCATATGTCTTTATAGTAGAATGATTTATAATCCTTTAGGTATATACCCAGTAATGGAATTGCTGAGCCAAATGGTATTTTTGGTTCTAGATCCTTGAGGAATCACCATACTGTCTTCCACAATGGTTGAACTAATTTACAGTCCCACCAACAGTGTAAAAGTGTTCCTATTTCTCCACATCCTCTCCAGCATCTGTCGTTTCCTGACTTTTTAATAATTGCTATTCTAACTGGCATGAGATGGTATCCCATTTTGGTTTTGATTTGCACTTTTCTAATGACGAGTGATGATGAGCTTTTTTTCATATGTTTGTTGGCCGCATAAATGTTTTCTTTTGAGAAGCATCTGTTTATATCCTTTGTCCACTCTTTGATGAGGTTTTATTTTTTCTTGTAAATTTGTTTAAGTTCCTTGTAGATTTTGGATATTAGCCCTTTGTCAGATGGATAGATTGCAAAAATTTTCTTCCTTTCTATAGGTTGCCTGTTTACTCTGCTGATAGTTTCTTTTGCTGTGCAGAAGCTCTTAAGTTTAATTAGATCCCATCTGTCAATTTTGGCTTTTGTTGCCACTGCTTTTGATGTGTTAGTCATGAAGTCTTTGCCTACGCCTATGTCCTGAATGGTATTGCCTAAGATTTCTTCTAGGGTTTTTATGGTTTTAGGTCTTACATTTGAGTCTTCAATCCATCTTGAGTTAATTTTTGTTTAAGGTGTAAGGAAGGGGTTCAGTTTCAGTTTTCTGCATATGGCTAACCAGTTTTCCCAACACCACAGGGACTCCTTTCTCTGTTGTTTGTTTTTGCCAGGTTTGTCAAAGATCAGATGGTTGTAGATGTGTGGCATTATTTCTGAGGCCTCTGTTCTCTTCCATTGGTCTATACATCTGTTTTTGTTTCTGTAGCCTAGTAGTATAGTTTGAAGTCAGGTAGTGTGATGCCTCCAGCTTTGTTCTTTTGGGTTAGGATTGTCTTGGCTTATACGGGCTCTTTTTTGGTTCCATATGAAATCTACAGTAGTTTTTTCTAATTCTGTGGAGAAAGTCAATGGTAGCTTGGTGGAGATAGCATTAAATCTATAAATTACTTTGGGCAGTATGGCCATTTTCATGATATTGATTCTTCCTATCCATGAGCATGGAATGTTTTTCTATTTGTTTGTGTCCTCTCTCGTTTCCTTGAGCAGTGGTTTTTAGTTCTTTTTGAAGAAGTCCTTCACATCCCTTGTAAGTTGTATTCCTAGGTATTTTATTCTCTTTGTAGCAATTGTGAATGGGAGTTCACTCATGATTTGGCTCTCTGTTTGTCTATTATTAGTGTATAGGAATGCTTGTGACTTTTACACATTGATTTTGTATCCTGAGACTTTGATGAAGTTGCTTATCAGCTCAAGGAGATTTTGGGCCGAGATGATGGGGTTTTCTAAATATATAATCATGTCATCTGCAAACAGAGACAATTTGACTTCCTCTCTTCCTATTTGAATGGCCTTTATTTCTTTCTCTTGCCTGATTGCCCTGGCCAGAACTTCCAATACTGTGTTGAATAGGACTGGTGAGAGAGGGCATCCTTGTGCCGGTTTTCAAATGGAATGCTTTCAGTTTTGCTGATTCATTATGATATTGGCTGTAGGTTTGTCACAAATAGCTCTTAGTATTTTGAGATATGTTCCATCAATACCTAGTTTACTGAGAGTTTTTAGCATGAAGAGGTGTTAATTTTATCTAAAGCCTTTTCTTTCTCTCACCTATTTTATTCCTTCCTACAAACTTGCTGCTTCTCCTCTATTGTCACCTTCAACTGGTGACCTTTCTGTCCTGTTGGAGTGAGGAAGCAGAAGAAATCAGAAAAGAACTCATACAAGCTCCTATCATCATACCTACATCTGTGCATCAGATCTACCAGCATGTATCTGTGCGTGTACCCCATGTGGCCCACACAATCTAAAATATTTACCATCTGGCTGTTTGCAGAAAAAAATTATCAACCTCTCTGTTCTAGGTGCTTATACCCAAATCTTAACTATATCCTTGAGACTTCTCCTATTCTGGCACTGTCAGCAATGCTTTTAGGCTGCCCCTATTAAAATATATTAAAAATCCAATTATTTTAACTGCCCTCCTGGCAATAGCCCTGGTTAGAACCATAATCATCACTTATCTAAATTATTGAAATAGCCTCTTAACAAAGTCCCCTACAGCCACCCTGTAGTCTCTTCTTAGCACAGCAAATCCCACTCACTTTCTCAAAACACTCCACAGTTTAAACAAAACCCAAAGTCCTGACAGTACAGCTAAGGTTTAATGGGATCTGGTCCCAAGTTACCTCTCTGATCTTGTCAACCTCACTGTACTCCAGCCACCCTGGCCAACTGGCCGTTCCTCTAATGTATTGTACACACTCCTACCCCCGAACTTTTGCCCTGCCATTTCCTCTTCCTGGAGGGCTTCCTCTCTACATAGCCACATGCCTTATTCCAGTGCCTGCTTCAAGCCTTCATGTGAATGTGTTCCTCTCACTGAGGCCTTCCATGTCTGAGTTTCTTCCTTTCTGTCTCCTTATTGTGTATATTTAAGGTGAAAAACATTATATTTCATACACGGTGAAATGATTACTACAGACAAACAAATAAACATACCCATTTCCTCACATAGTTACCTTCATGCACGTGTGTGTATGATAAGAGCACCTGAAATCTACTCTCTTAGGAAATTTTCAGTACACAGTATTATTGCAGCTTTGCACCTTTTGACTTATATTTCCCCACATCCCCCTCCTCCTCACCCTTGGTAACCACTGTTCTCTTTGTTTCTATGTATCTGGCTTTTGGAGTTTTTTTTTTTGCCCCTGCCCGAATCCAACTTTTTTTGATTCCATATACAAGTAAAATTGTGCAGTATTTTTCTGTGTCTGGCTTATTTCATATAGTATAATGTCCTCCAGTTTCATCGATGTGGTCACAAATAGCAGGATCCCTTTATTTTTTAAGACTGAATATTTCATTGTGTGTATATACATCACATTTTCTTCATTGATTAATCCATTGATGGACACTGGTTGTTTCCAAATCTTAACTATCGTGGATAATGTTACAATCAACATAGGAGTGCAAATATCTCTACAAGATGCTCATTTCACCTTCTTTGGGTATATACCAGGAACAGGGATTGCTGGGTCATGTAATAGCTCTAGTTTTAATTTTTTGAGGATGCTCCATACTGTTTTCCATAGTGGCTGCACCAGTTTACACCCATGTCCACATTATGTAGAATTTTCAACTGAACCTCCTTCTAGCATTATCCTTTCTCTGCCTAATTTTCCTCCTTATCTCCTGTTACCTTTTAGCATGCTATATATTATTTTTTATTTATTTTGCTTACTATCTCCTCTGAGAGGGTAATTTCCCCGAGATCATGCTTTTCTGTTTTGTCCACGGATGAATTCCTATTACTAGAATGATGTCTAATGTTTAATATATGCTCAGTGAATATTTGCTGAATAAATGAGTCCTGAGGCACTAGAGATCATGAAGCAGAGAATTGGTCAAGAGACTGAAAGCAGGCCAGTCTGGCTAGATCCCAGAAAGGGAGGGAAGAGGAAGAGAGGCAGGAGATGAGGCTGGAGAAATAGGCAAAGGCCAGAGCTTTACAGGTCATGGCAAAAATATTGCTCTTCCCTCCAAAGGATTTGGGAAACCACTGAAGGATCTTAAGCAAATTTGAGTTTTTGAAAATGACACTGGCTCATCCACTGCAGCATGGAGAATAGCCTAGAGGGAAATAATAGTGACTCCAGGGAGACCAGTTAAGGGCCTGGCACCTCTTTTGTTGCCTGTCACTGAGATACTTACACTAGAAGGAAAAGCAAGTTTGCAAGGGAAGAGGATATTGAGATTGGGTTATCTGACAGCCATGTAGAGATCCATTCAGCAGCCAGATATGTGTTTCTGGAGCTTAGAGGAGAAATCGGGATTAGAGAGTTAAATTTGGCATTACTACCTTTGAGATGGCAAATGCACTCAATGACGAGGCTGAGATCATCTCAGGTGAAATTATTGAGGGAGAACAATGGGGGTCCCAGAACTGACCCTTGGGGAGCCCTTGGCTCAGGAAGAAGGCTGGGAGGAAGACACACAGAGCAAGGCAAGAGAGTATTGCCTAGCAACGTCCTGAAAGTGGGACATGCAATAAAGTTTTGTTCAGGTCGAAGAGTCAAACCCTCTGAGAATGCAGCTCTGGGAAGAAATACAACTGGGCTCCAAAGCAGGGAGCATTTTAGAAACCAAAGAGCAACTTTGGGAGCCCCCAGAGTGAAAGGGCAAAAAAAAAAAGCAAAGGATACCAAAGAGTCTAAAGACTAATTAATTATTTTTTCAGACTAATTTATTATTTCTGTTCAAAAGCAATAACAACTAAATAAAGTCCTTTTATTACCTTACACATCCCTTTATTCAGTAAGTAGTGCCCACAACAAAGTTTTGTGTACAATCCTGAGGAAGGTAGGGAAGGGAGGGCAACTCAAATGACATATGTAAAGCTGACACTGCTCTCAGAGAGCTCTTGTTTCTCCTTGCATTTAGATTCCTGATACCCATTGCATTCCAGCAGACCAATCGCCCCGTGCCAGTCGTGTATTCACTCAACACTGAATTTCAGCTCTGCAATAACGAAAAGGTGTTCCTAATGGATCCCAACACATCTGATATGTCATTGGCAGAAATGGATTATAAAGGAGCCTTTTCAAAAGGTAGGTTGCTTCCTCCACCTACAGAAGGAGGCTCTGCCTGGATATGAGAAGCTTTGGTAAGTTGCTGGGCTAACATCTCTGCTCATAAGCTCTCAGTTTTCCAGTAAAGATTCCCCAGGGTTGGTTACAGGACAGCCAGGATTGAATCAAGAAACAGGCCCATTTCATGCTGTTTCAAAATCAAATCACACACTTGGCAGTATAATGATTGGCAGTGTGATGCCATGGAAAAGCACTGGTCTGAGTAGTAAGAGGATTGGAGTTTCCAACCAGATTTTAGCACATTGTCTAACTCTGGGTCAATTATTTTCTCAATTCTCCAACCCCATTGCCTCCCAGTCCCAAAGGGATGCCAAACATGCGTGTTCTCCATCCTGCTTTCTCTGCTGGAAATGGCTCACTTCATGCTCACTTCTCCATCTGTCTGCCACAGGCTGGATTCTATCCTATCTTTCTCTTGTCAGTGACACCAAATCGATGTATTCTGTCACTGTTTTCCTGTTTGGTTTTCTTTCAATCAGCCTCACCCAATACCACCTGGCCTCTCGGATGACTCCTTCTTACTCTCCTGTCCCTCGTCTCCAGCTGTGTTAGTGTCCCCAGGTGCCATTCTTAGCTCATTCTATTCTGGCTCTTGAGTGCTGCCTCTGGTCATCCCTGTGGCTTGGGCCATCCCTTTACTCTGAACTTCTTATACTCCTACTGCTCTGTGGCCATTCTATAGGATTTGACATCATCTTGGATCTCTCCAAGCTTCATTTCTATGTTTCTACATGCAGATATGAAACTACCAAAGCTCTCCAAGCAGCATGACTTTCAGACACTTAGAGATGCCTAGGACTGGACTTGTCTCCTTCCAAGCATGCTTCTCTCCATGTCTGCTACCATAGCGATTGCTGCATCATCCTCTATGTGCCCTAACCAAAAATCTCAGGGTTATTTTCAACTTCCCCGTCATGTCCTACATCCCATCTATCATTAAGATGAGTGGAAGCTGATTCCTAGACGTTTCTTGAGTTCATCTTCTTGCCTTACAGCTATATTTTAGGTGCCTATCCCTCATTAAAGGATTAAAATATCCCCTAGCAGTTCTCTGTGACTCAAGTCTCTTTGTCCGTGATCCATTCTCCATGTTTCTAAGGCCCAAGTGTGTTATTACCTTTTTGGTTAAAACCCTCCAGTGTTTCTTATTACTTATATATTCAAGTCCAGCCTCCTCAGCCCTGTTTATCTACCCAGGAGCCTCTCCGGCCAGAGCCACTACACATCCTCCACTCTTGTCACACTGACTTACTTAGCACCACATAGTAAATGTTTGGGATGAGCATTTAGAATTAGCTGGATTTGTACGAATTCCAGAATCCTCCTCCCACTACATCATTGCTGTGGAAGCTTGAATAAGTTACTTAAAATGGGAATAATAATTGAAGCTATCTTTTGGGCTCTTGGGAGGATTAAGTAAGAGAGTTGCATGTAAAGAGCTTGGTGTTATAGCAGACACATAGGAAACAGTGCCTACACCAGGACTTAAACCCTTGAACCATTCAGTATTTTGTACATGGACTTTTTTTTTTTTTTTTTTTTTTTTGCCTAGAATGTTCTCTTCTGCCTCTCACTCCCACCCCAAATGCACTGCCTGACAAATGCCTACTTGTGTTTCAGGATACTGCTCAAATATCATCTCTCTTGAAATCGTTCCATACCATTCCCCAGTCAGATTTCTATAGTTGGCTTCATGCTCTCTTAACATGACATACCTTCCTCTATTGTGGTATGTAACAATATAGCATTTGGGTGATTCATAGAATATTGTGGTGGTTTGGTTTGAAAGCAGCATAGTACCTTGACTTGGAATCCCACCCTCACCATTTGCTTGCTTTGTGACCTTCAGCAAATCACTTAGCCCCACTCAGTACCTCAAGTTTCTCAAATGCAAAATTGTGAGCACTACATGAGTTATTACATGAGAAGGACCTGGTACAGTACCTGGCAAATAGTATGAGTTTGATAAACATGAGCTATTTTAATCAATCACTGCACATTTATTTCCATCCTTTCAATTGTATCTCACACACCTTTGTATCCCCTGTGCATAACAGATTACTTTGCTTCCCTTAAATGCTTAATTAATGCTTATTGAAAAAAAGAAGCAATAAATGAATAAGTATTTTAGGGGCGCATGGAACCACAGAGCTCTCCATAGAAAGTTGCTTTTTACTGTAAAGGAGCATGTTTAAACCCTTTCAAATCTTGACATTTGTTTCTCTTTCATCTTAAAGTCTGACCTAATTAATGCCTTTCACTCTTTTCAGGTCAAATCCTTTATGGCCGAGTACTTTGGAATCCAGAACAAAACCTTAACTCTGCTTACAAACTCCAGCTGGAGAAAGTCTATCTTTGTACGGGCAAGGATGGCTATGTGCCTTTCTTTGATCCCACGGGGACAATCTACAATGAAGGGCCACAGTACGGATGCATTCAGCCAAACAGACACCTAAAACACAGATTCCTGCTGTTGGTATGCTGAGTGTTCTCACTATTAGTGTTAAAGAGCAGACACTTGAGCTGATCTCCTCAGCTATGACTTCTGCCTAAAGTAGATAGAGCTCCACTCTTGTTGGTTTCCTCTCTGTGTTTGTGTTGTTTCTCTCAGATCACCTAAATACTAGTACATATGTGCTGGTTATGGTGGATAACAAGACAAGCTTCTATTGATGTCCCAGGAAGAGGAAACTCTAGGCCAGTGTTTCTCAAAGTATGGTTCAGAGACTGGAGTGTCCCCATACTCTTTTAGGAAGTCTACAGAGTCAAAATTACTTCCATAATAATATGATGATGACTCTTTTTTTTCATACTTATTCCCTCATGAGTTTGGAGAGTATGAAAAGTTTATCAATAAAATTTCAGATTTTACATTGTAACAACTATTTAAAAAATAACCACTCACCAGGTTTTGATTTAGTATCAAAAAAGAGGCAGGGCATGATGGCTCATGCCTGTAATCCCAACAGTTTGGGAGGCCAAGGTGGGAGGATCATTTAAGCTTAGGAGTTTGAGACCAGCCTGAGAAACATAGGGAGACCCCATATCTACAAAAAAAGATTTGAAAACTAGCTGGGCTTGGTGGCATACACTTGTAGTCACAGCTACTTAGGAGGCTGAGGTGAGAAAATCACTTGAGCCTGAGAGGTCAAGGCTGCAGTGAGTCAAGACTGCACCGTTCTACTCCAGGCCTGGCGATAGTCCAAGACCCTGTGTCAAAAAAAAAGGCATAATTATTTAAAAAAACTATTAACTACATAGCTTTATGAGGCCATTTTCTTCATATACTTTAGCCCAAACAGCATATCACAACTGATTGAATTCAGAAGCAGTTATGAGAATCCAGTTCTTTTCCTGAGATTATAAAAATGTAAAACACTGCCAGCTCTCTTTTTGGGGCAAATGGATGAATTTAGGTATTTTCACTAAAAAATATCTTACTTAGGTTAACATGTAATGAGTTTCTTATCATCAATTTAAAATGAATTAATAAGTAAGCACTCTTAGAATTTTTTCAGGTTTAATTTTTAACACAGTAAATGTTGATAGATATAAGTCACATAAACACAAACTCTCTGGGGTCCTTGATTTTTAAGTGTGTAAAGGGTCCTGAGACCAAATAGCTTGAGAATTATTGGGCTGAAATATCTCACTTTTTGCATTTTGAGATCACAAAAGTCACCACATGTCCTTTTTGGAAAGGACCGTTGGTTCCCAGAGGAAGTGTATTAGTCTGTTTTCATGCTGCTAACAAAGACATACCTGAAACTGGGTAATATATAAAGGAAAGAAGTTTAATTGACTCACAGTTCAGCATGGCTAGGGAGGCCTCAGGTAACTGACAATTACAACAGAAGGGGAAGCACATACGTCCTTCATGTGGCAGCAGCAAGGAGAAGTGCCAAGCAAAGGGGGGAAAGCCTCTTAAAAACCATGAGATTTCATGAGAACTCACTCACTATCACAAGAACAGAATGGAGGTAACCACCCCCATGATTCAATTACTTCCCGCCGGGTCCCTTTCATGACACATGGGAATTATGGGAACTATAATTCAAAATGACATTTGGTGGGGACACAGCCAAACCATATCAGGCAGCCACTGACTTAAGGAGAGGGCTTTGCAGCACATACTCTCCCAACCCAACCTAACGCCAGGAGTGATAATTACTTTTCTCCTCCCAGTCACTGCCACCTACCAGTACAGAGGAACCATATTTCTAAATCTCGCATTTCTTTTTTCTGAAATCCTAGGACCGCAGTCAGCCAGAAGTAACTGATAAGTACTTCCATGATGTGCCTTTTGAGGCTCACTTTGCCTCCGAGTTACCTGATTTCCATGTGGTCAGTAGCATGCCAGGTGTGGATGGATTTACTCTCAAAGTAGATGCACTCTATAAGGTGAGTTTGGTGAGAAGAACAGATGCTTAAGACCAAGTCTACTTTAAAGCTTGTGGAACAAAAAAAAAAAAAAAAAAAGGAGGAGGACTGCAGCATCTCTGGATTCTTCATCATTCCGCCATTCTTGCTGGCAGATCTTTTCTTATTGTTGTAAAGTTTATCATCCACGCAGAATTTTCACATGTATCCCCAGTAGACCAAAACAATGACACAGTTCTTTCATTTGCATATAGTCATTTGTCATTGTGCATATCATGGCTGCATATGATACTCCAGTTTTTCCTAAGTTCTTTTATACTGCATCCCTTTTTGGTTCAATGCTAGACCAGCTGATTTTCATGGACATATGGAAAACATTTCACAAAATCATAATACACTACAGCAATTTAGAAGGGCAAGAATTACTACTATTTGGTAAACAAAAATACCTTAAGTTTCAGCAATGAACATGAACTTTCAAGATCAAATTTCACTTCTTTTCCATCTCCAAATAGTAATCTATGACCCTTCAGAACTATTATCACACTTTAGAAGTTATTTCAAAACCATGAAGTGTTTTAATGAAAGAAGATGTGGGGGAGATAAAATACTGGATGATATAGCCTGATCCAGGAAGTGTTTAGAAAATGTTTGTCAAGTATCTATGTATTATGCACAGAGTATATGTTTAGTGAATATTTTGTTGAATGACTCCATTTTCGCTGAAGTTCACCAATAAATAGTAAATTGACATAACACACAATTGAAGGTCACTGTAAATAAATGTGGTTTTTAATGGTATTATTTCATTGCTATCAATAAAGACAGACAAATCATAAGCATTCACTTAGCTAAAGAGACCATGAAAGGTAATTTCTTAGGCTATTCCATGTACACATAGGGAAACAAAGAATGTGAATAGCTGACTCAAGATCATCTTTATTGGAAAATAAAATAGAACCTATATTTGGTTCAATTCTCTATGTATTAGTAGATATCGACCATTGCTAATGCTTTTCTGGAAATCAGTTCTCTGTCAAGGGCTATAGTGGCAATTATCTCTCCATTTCCTTTCTTCAGAGGTGGTCTGTGGGCAACAACGATATGTTCGCTTTGTCCCCCTGCAGGTGGAGGCAGGACACCAGTGGTATCTCCAGGTGATCTACATCATTGGCCCTGACACCTTCTCAGGGCCCCGTGTCCAGCGCTCTCTCACAGCTCCACTCAGACGCAATCGTAGGGACCTGGTGGACCCCACTGGCCGGCTGACCCTTGATGATTCCCTCATCTATGATAATGAAGGAGACCAAGTCAAGAATGGCACCAATATGAAGTCCCTGAATCTGGAGATGCAAGAGCCGGCAGTAACTGCGTCTCTGTCACAGACTGGGGCATCCATTGGCAGCGCCCTGGCTGCGATCATGCTTCTACTTCTGGTGTTTTTGGTGGCTTGTTTCATTAACAGGAAATGCCAGAAACAGAGGAAGAAGAAGCCCGCAGAGGACATTTTGGAGGAATATTCTCTGAATACCAAGGTAGAAGTGCCTAAGAGGCACCTGGACAGGGTAGAGAAGAATGTGAATAGACAGTACTGCACTGTGCGGAATGTCAACATCCTGAGTGAGCCCGAGGTGGCTTACACGTTCAAAGGTGCTAAAGTAAAAAGACTGAATCTGGAAGTCAGAGTTCACAACAACTTACAAGATGGAACAGAAGTTTAATGGAGGAGACCTATGTGTATTTTTTTCTAAAATCATTTTTATAAAATGGGGGGAAATACTGGTATTTTTATAATCTTGCAGATAAAAAAGGGAAAACTATAGCTTTGAGTGGCAGATGGCACACATCACATGCATCAACTCACAACTGAGCTACCTCATTCAACAAAGAACCACTGAGACCCCCAGAGTATTAGAGTTATTTCCGTAGATCCCTTTAATAGTATCAGCAACTGTACAGAGCTCCTTCTGTAACGCTGGTCTTAGAAAACAGTGTTTTAGTATCAGGACAGGAGTTGAACAAGTAGATTAGCAAATGGAGATGACAGGACTGGGTAGTGTACCATGATAGATCCCAGAGAGGAGTAGGTACAGGGCCTTTGGTTTCTTCTCCCAGCCCAGCTTTCTCCCACAGGGCTTTTCCTGAGCTCCCAGACAGCGGAATATGAACTGCTGACACCCAGATTCCATTAAAAATTCTGCTAATCAACACAACACATATATTTGCTTATAGTTTCTGCTTGACAGCCTATGCTCCGTGGCCTCTAATTGTACTTTGCTTTTCCAGAGCCCTTTCCACCTGAGGATTTCAATGTGCTTAAGACTACTGTAGCATCCTCTGAAAACCATGGGAGCCTCCCCTGGCTGACTTCTGGCACAGAGAACTCACTCCTACAAAGGGGGAGATGAAACCCCAGTTAAGGAGGAGCCTGGCAGGCATATTAGAGCAAATTAGTGATGTGCTTCACCCCGGGGAGGTGTCTTTGTTCCCAACTGGTTTACCAGGCACTGAGACATCCCTCCCTGACCAAGGATGCTGCAAAACAGGATCAATGCACTATGACCTTTTAATTCAACATTGCCATAAATGCTTTAAAGAAAACCCACCACACTTTCCTGCTACTCCAGGAATAGACAATCTCATGTGCTTTGCCAGCTGTGGGATTTTATATTCTATTAATGCTTTGGGAAAGTAAGTGATTCATTTGAATAAGGCAAATTAGGAGAAAGCCCAGGTTGGGGTGAAATCAGACTTAACAAGTACAGGCTGGTTCTTCTTGCTGTGTGTGACACAGCAGACAGAGGCACTGTTCCTGGTGCAGTATTTCAGGGATTTCTCTTTGAGGGATTCTTTTCTGGTAGCTCAGGCAATTATTTTTACCATATAAGCACATGACAAGGCCATAAACACATGGCTCTAAAATAATCTAGTGTTCAAGTATCAGCTTAACTACTGTGTGTAGGGTACACACAGCTTGCTTTTGTTTCTTCCTTGTTTCTGCCTAATCGGCAGAAACATAAGCATGTGTGCCACGCTGTTTTGAATTGGAGGCACAGTTTCATTATTCAAGAGTAAAAGACATATCCTCTTCTGATGCATGGCACACCATACTCACCAAGCAAATAACAGACCTTTCGCATTGTATAATATTTATATGAGAATGACTCAAGCTCTTTGAGAACATTCCAAACTAGTAACACTTTGGAACTAAAAGCTAGAAAGAATGAACTGTGAAAGGTTCTAGGCAGCTCTGTGAGACTCCAAGCTCCTTAAAAGTAAGACCCTTGTGAGCCGCGCCTTTCATTCTTCAGCAGTGCCTTGCATGTAACAAGCAGTCCAGAAATGTTGTTGGAATGAATGAATGGTGTCATGGGTGAGTGATAGGGGAATAAATTTAGGAAGGGAAAGTGAGAGGGTATGCTGGCAATATCACAAGGGAGGAGAGAGGAAAACAATTATCTTCTCTAATTGGATTATAAGATAGTCTTTTACTTGGAGCAAAGAAACACCACTTTAAAAAGGCATGATTCTGGCGGTGGTCTTAAGGAAGCATGGAGAGAACATTCATAATAATGTATCAGCAGGAGGTAAGACTGAATTGGCATCCAGAATAGGAGATTTAAAGGAAAGTCTGATTTAGCATTCTGAGATGAGTGTCAAGTTTTCAGGAAAGAATGAATTGGGGTGAGCCCAGAGTCTGAAATTCCTGACTGGTCAGGTGCTACTTAAGACCAGTTTAGGCAATTCAGGAAAGAACTCCTGTTTCAGCCTCATGGACACCCAGAATTGGTACCTCATGGTTGGAGAGCTGATCAGCCAGGCACAGAATCTTCAGAACAACCTGGAGAGTGAATGCTAATTTGTAGAAGAAATTTCCATTTGGCCCATTATTTGTAACTGTGTAATTGCTCCAAGTGCCAGAATGCTCACACATTAAAGCAGCACCTTTCCATTTACCCAATATTCTTCTTGCACACCCCTTCCATTACTGATGAATAGGACATTGCACGGGAAGAGTGCAGAGGTGACAGAATGAAGTTAGAGTGGGAAGGACTAAAGACTGAGCCCCAGAGTGCTCCCAGCAACCTCCACGGACAAGGTCTGAAATGACAAGGGCAAGAGTAAAATAGGAAACTGTGTAGGAAAGGAAGGCCCTTGCAGTGTTTCTGCCTCCCTTTCTTTCTGCCCCTTACCCCACTACATGTACATTATTGAATGCCAGTACTTTTCTAGTGGATGCACACTTGTTAAATAGTGCTAAGAGATGTGGAAATGAGATATACCCCTTGATGTAGAATTATTCACTTGGTTTGTTTCATACTTCATTATAGGAATCAGATAATTTGATAACTAATGTGGATTATATTTCAGTCAAAGCTCTGCTTTCAGTTTCTCTGATTTGCTCACTAATGCCTTGTATGTGTTTTACTAACCTTTTATATCTTGCCTTCAAGTGAGAAGGAACAAACAACTCTGAGTGGTTGCTACTTGCTATTATATGCTGGTTGTGAAGGTTAAAAGAAAGAATGATCTGCACCATTTTTTCTGCCTTGCTGCCCTTTTATTGTACCCCAGGCCTCCTAGAGGACTCCTGCAGATTCTATTGTTGGGGGGGATATAGTGTTGGAATGTGTTTGCAAAGTCTTATGATATTCAGTCTCAGTCTCCTATAGATATTTGTTATTCTTGGATACTACACACCTGCTCAGACTGAGTAAAACATTTGTGGTGCTGTCAACCTGATTTCTTGACTCTCAAATGATTTTTGTATTTCCAGTATGAATTTGTGTGTTATGAATTTCTGATTTCTCCAATAGCATATGCCACTATATAAATTTATATTAATAAATGACAGTCTGGTTGTTTTTGTTGGTTTTCCTATGTTCTTTTTAGATTATGTCTCTTATTAATATAGACACTGCCTTTAAGATGACAACATTCATTCTAAAATTTGAGGCAGTCTTTTGGAGAAAAGGGTGAATCTGAGACACACATAAACTGTGTGAAGAGTAAGATGCTGAATAAATTATATATTCCCAGATTATCATGGGTCGTCTTTGGCAATCAGTTGAAATTCTGAGACCAAGACGAATAATTAAAATCTCTCTGTGCCATATAATAAGATGATTTTTGTGTTTATTATCATCAAAACTTCTAAAGAGATGTGATATAGTATGAGGGTGGCTATGTCCTTCTGTGCACATGCAAATATTTGAGCATCCATCACTGACCCTGGAAAAAAATCAAAGCTCCAATCAAGAGTTTATTGCTCTTGAAGAGAAAAATCGCAGAGTCAAAATGGAACTGAACCCAGTTGGTCTCTGCATTCTGCAAGCCTGTGCATTTGTGTGCCTTTCCCTTCTGATTAAACAAAACACTGCCAGTAACAGTGACCAGCAGGACTCTGTTGGCACATTTGCAAACTCAGCAAGACTTGAGAAAGCATGTTTATAGAAAATCTGGGGAAGGGATGCCATGCCATTCCGGAAGCTGCTGAGATGCTGCCAGAAGCTTAATGTAAACTTCCCATCCTCACATTTCCTGCGATTATCTGTCGCCTTAGAGCACACTCTCCGCCCTGGAGTGAATTTCTCTAAGGTGCAGAGAAGCTGTATCAGGAACCAATCTAAGAATTGTTAGCATTGTCTGTGAAAATGCTTCTGAGGCTGGAAATGTCATGGCCATAAAATTTAGGGATCTTGAGGAATAGTGACAGAAAATGAGTTCCCATTTAGAATTTAAAATGTCTCATAGACTGGTTTTGCAGAAATGTACTGGGAGTGGTGGAAGGAAACTATATTTGGAATAGGTTATTAGGTTCAACTGCATGAAACGGATGATTTGATAGGTTAAAAATAGTTCAATATCAATAGTTGTGTGTCTTAACCTAATATTAAGATACCACAATACGTAATAGAGATTCTGTCCCAAATGAGCCACAGAGAACTCTTAAATAGAACCCTGTGCACTGAGAGTAGCAAATGCCCCAGGACTGTTATAGAGATTATATGAAATGACATATTGGGCATATCTGGCAATGCTCCAATCAAGGACAATGACTCCCTTATATTCTGTACCTCATTCAATCTTCATAACAACCCCGTAAGACATAGTTGTCCTGGATAATTTTCTTTGAAAGTTTCCTATGAATGTCAGAATTTCAAATCTTTGAAGGCCTTCACAAACACAACTTGATGTTGCTTTAAAATGGTCCCAAGCTCCTATAACTTAAATTTAACGCTTGTCATGAAAAATTACATCGCTTGATTAATACAACAAAATAGACCTATGCTGCAACTCTCTCTAAAAAAGCCAGCAAAATTTTATCCCTAGGCTCATTTTGGTTTAAGGCTAACTTCCAAGACTACTCAGCAAGTTACAAAAGTTATTAGAATCTCAATCTCTAAGATAATTTTCATAAATTGTTAAAAACCAGTATCAAGATAGCTCTCTTAAACATCCCACTAAGGAATGCTTTAAAAATGAACCAGTGCTGGATACTAGCGACTCCCAGGAGTCCCTGTGCTGCTGATTCTATTTGCTCCACATTGACTCTGCCTTGCTATGTGCCCCAGGAAACCGACTTCATCAATTGCTTCTCCAAGGCTTCCTTGCCTCTTGGCTTCTGGTTGAGGCTGGCCACGTGCAACCACTGATGACAGAGAAGATGATGCATGTTTAGCCTCCTCCCTGCTTCCTCCTGCCTTGGGATTCTGGGGTGGCTGGCCATCACCCTCCCTGGCCACAGGTCCTGTCGTATAGCCTCCCTTCCACAGTTCCAGTGTTCACGGGTTCTGACGAAACCCCTTCCCTCTTTTGCCCATGAAAGGCTAGAGGTAGTTATGATTTCATCCTGTCCCTAGTCCTTGGGGACTACATCATCCCTGTGGATACTTGACTGAACTCTGTCCACACGTTTGTAAATAGCCCCTTTATTCGACTCTTTATTCAGAACCTTTGAGTATGCTGTCTCTTTTTGTCCAAACTCTTACGCAGTCTTTAAATTCAATGCCAATTTCTTCTTCTCTAATGTAAATCACAATGAAATACTTGAACTCAAATCTTGTCTCAATTTTAAATTTGCTTGTTATTATAAAGAATGATGTGCTGATAAATGCTTCACAACTAGATTTTGGGATATAGGAAGGCACAATTTATAGTATTTGCCAGTGTTCGTGTTGTAAATACTCCCACCATGGCCGAATTCAACCCACTAGCATAATTTCACTGAACGTGGAGTTGGGAAGAGACACACGGTAGTACAACTCTATTTTCGCCACATGTATACAATAAACACAACCTGGAAAGCATCAATAATAATAAAATGTAGTAAAATAATTTGGAAGTGGTTAATTCTGAGTAGCTATTACCATTGTTTTTAACATAATTTATTTCATTGTATTTATTTAACTTGTAATAATGTCTACATTTAACACTGGCTGTGAAATGCCTGAAAATTTAGGAATGGACTTTCACATGCTAGTATAACCCAGCTCCAACACATCACTGTAACAGCAAATATGTATTTAACAGCCACAATCACTTAGTCAATTCATTTTTCCCTCACGTTTTACCATATGTTCTAAACATATCTCAATAACTTTTCTTTAAAATTTTGTATTTGGCTGTTAAATCATTCTTTTGAGCAGGGTGCTATAGGAAAATTAGCCTTTTACAAACCTGTAAAGTTCTATGTATTCAGAATAATGAAAATTTCATTAAATAATCTTTTCTGAATTCTTTTTCTGGATAAGTATGAACCTGGATCCTAACAGCATCATCTAATATTTCCTTCTAACAAAACTTATCCTTTGGGGGAAAAAATAGTTTTATAGTATTCCATGGCATGTTTCTCATCTAAATGGTAGTAACTGAGCTATTGATAACAACTAGAAAAACTCAGAAAATTATAAAAGTGCATGTTAAAGTTACCATCCTGAAATCAAAGAAGTAAAACATCACCTGTTACTCATTTTCTTCTGGCTACAAATCTAGCCCTAATACTTCCTAGTAGTCTGGAATGCGACCAGTAGAACTTACTGAGTCCCTCTGAGCCTGTCTCTGTATCTGCAAAATAGAGGCCATCATACCTAATTTACAGCTAGTTGGTAAGCATGACATAGATTATTTATGTAAAGTGTATTACCCAATGTCTGGCCTGAATAATAATAAATATTTTCCACCCATTTCATGCTAATCTCAGAATTTTTTGAGATAACATGGGATTTAAGTTTATTGTGGTGAAGTCTGAATGGGAATCAGGAATTACTATGCAGAACAGAATGCAGAACACCATCCTATCTTCTCTGTTGCAGAAAGCTCATCACTGTGGATTTGTAAATCTGAGAGGGCTCCCGGGTCACTGGCCTTTTTAATCATGAACATCTCTGCCTTCTCCATTGTCGCTCCTCTTAAACCAGTGGTTCTCAAACTTTAGGGTGCATCAGAATCACTTGATGGAGTAGGATTTCAGGGAATTTGCATTTCTAATTAGTTTTTAGGTCCCAGGACTCGGCTTTAAGGACCAAAACCGTAATCTCTTCAACTCACACTCAAGCAGCTCCGGTCATGCTTATCTTCTGAGTCAAGCAGCTCCTGCATGGGTTAAAGAGCCAGCATACATAATACTGCTGAAAGTCTAAAGAGAGAGAGAGAAAAAAAATTATTCAGCCAGGTGCGGTGGCTCACACCTGAAATCTCAACACTTTGGGAGGCTGAGGTGGGCAGATCACCTGAGGTCAGGAGTTCAAGACCAGGCTGGCTAACATAATAAAAACCCGTCTCTACTAAAAATACAGAAAGAAACTTAGCCAGGTGTGGTGATGAGCCCCTGTAATCCCAGCTACTTTGGAAGCTGAGGCGGGAGAATCACTTGAACCTGGGAGGCGAAGGTTGCAGAGAGCTAAGATTGCACCACTGCATTCCAGCAGCCTGGGCAACAGAGCAAGACTCCATCTCAGGAAAAAAATACATAAAGTATTCCCACAGTTTAACTTTCTGTTAATATACAAACACCTAAATGGCAATTTGTTAGTCCTAATTATATCTCCAAATTAATACTTTCACTAAAAAATTTTTCCAGAATGAATAAAAAAATAGGGGCTGGGTACAGTGGCTTATGCCTGTAATCCCAGCACTTTGGAAGGCTGAGGCAGGCAGATCACTTGAGGTTAGGAGTTTGAGACCAACCTGGCCTACAAGGTGAAACCCTGTCTACTAAAAATAAAAAATAAGAATAACCGGACGTGGTGGCAAGCGCCTATAGTCCCAGCTGCTTTGGAGGTTGAGGTGAGAGAATCGCTTGAACTCAGGAGGCAGAGGTTGCAGTGAGATCGTGCCACTGCACTCCAGCCTGGGCGACAGAGTGAGACACTGTCAAGAAAGAAAGAGAAAGGAAAGAAAGGAAGAAAGAAAAGAAAGAAAAAAAGAAAGAAAGAAAAAGAAAAAGAAAGAAAGAGAAAGAAGAAAGGAAAGAAAGAAAGAAAGAAAGAAAGAAAGAAAGAAAGAAAGAAAGAAAGAAAGAAAAAGAAAGAAAGAGAAAGAAAAAGAAAGAAGCAAGGAAGGAAGGAAGGAGTGAGGGAAGGAGGAAAGGAAGTGGAAAAGAAATAGGGCAATTTATACCATGACTGGGAAATATAGAGCACACCAATTTAAATTTGGAGCACTTCAATTTATCTACCCTGCAAGATAAAAGAGGTAGCGGAAAGTAAGAATTCTTTCAAATGATAATGTGAGCAATCAAGTCAAATTGTGTTGCCTCCTTCCCTGTCTCGGTCTTCTTAATGTTCTTCTCCCACTAAAGCCTACTATGTTTTTCCTTTCCTCATAGTTCAACACAATATATAAAATAATAAGATATACATTTTAAATGGCTTTCCTTTTTAGAACAGTTTTTAGGTTACTTCTTTTGATCTGATATTAGCAATTTGTGTCCTTAGGCTCCAAGCAAAACTGAGTAGAAAGTACAGAGATTTCATAAATCTCCCCTGGCTCCATGCATGCATAGCCTCCTCTGGTATCAACACCTTCCACCAGAGTAGTGTATTTACAGTTGATGAACTAAACTGACGTACCATTATCAGCGAAGTTCATAGCTTACGTTATGGTTCACTCTTGGTGTGCATTCTATGGATTTTGACAAATGTTTAATGACATATATCCACCATGATCATATCATACAGAGTATTTTCACTCTAAAAATCCTCTGTTCTCCACTTATTCACCCTACCTCCTCTTAGGAACCAGTGATTTTTTTTACTGTCTCCAGAGTGTTGCCTTTTTCTGGAATGTCACATATTTGGAATCATTTTCAAATTACCTTCTTCCTCTTAGTAACATGCATTTAAGTCTCTTCCATGTGTTTTTATAGCTTGATAGCTAATTTCTTTTCAGTGCTGAATAAAATTCTATTGTATAGATGTATCACAGTTTATTTATCCGTTCACCTACGAATTGCATCTTGGTTGCTTCCAAGTTTTGATACTTATGAGTAAAGCTACTATAAACCGCCGGGCATGGTAGCTCACGCCTGTGATCCCAGCACTTTGGGAGGCTGAGGGAGGGCGGATCACAAGGTCAAGAGTTAGAGACCAGCCTGGCCAACATGGTGAAACCCTGTCTCTACTAAAAAAAAAAATACAAAAAATAACCCCAAAAAACTAGCTGGGGGTGGTGGCGTGCGCCTGTAGTCCCAGCTACTTGGAAGGCTGAGGCAGGAGAATAGCTTGAACCCAGGAAGCAGAAGCTGCAGTGAGCCGAGATTGTGCCACTGCACTCCAGCCTGGGAGACAAGAGAGAGACAGCGTCTCAGAAAACAAGACAAAACAAAACAAAACAAAAAACTACTATAATGTGGCAAATAAGTCTTCAGCTTCTTCCGGTAAATACATAAGGAGCAGTGACGACTGAGCGCAACCAATGCTTTTTACTTAAGTGGTCTTCAATAAATCACTTCACTTTACTAAGCTTCAGTTTCTTCTTCTGCAAATTCTAATAAAAATAGCACCTCCGAGAGTTCCCTTGAAGATAAAAGAGGTAAGGTATTCAAGCACTTCAATGCCTGATACCCAATACATGGTAACTTTTATTATCTTCTACATCCTTCAACACGCAACTGCTCATAATTCCCTCATACAAATTGGGCTTTAATTTTTAGCCTCGATGATTTGTTTGGCTCTTCCAGATGCCCAGAATGTCCTTCCATGTTACCATCTCCCTGAGCCTTTGGTTGGAATCCTCATACTAGAGGATCAGTACGTTTAGCAGAGGAATTGCTGAAATAGTTGGGTTCCAAACACTAGCTCTAGCATTTACTTTCCGTGTAAATTTGCTGAAGTTACCTAACGTCTCTGTATCTCAATTTCCTCATCTATAAAATGGGGATAATAGTATCTACCTCATAGAGTTGTCGTCGGAGCCATTTTAATGGCGAAAACCGCAATTACTTTTGCACCAACCTAATAAACCAGTGTATATTCGTAAATAAGTTAGAACAGTGCCGGGCACAAAGTACATGCCAGATTCACGTTATGACTGTTACTAATGTTAGGTGTCCGCCACCTATACCACGCGGTGAGTTCCTTGGGTGTGGGGACAGTCTAATCTCCGAATCCACACTGCCAGAAACAAAATAAGCATTGCGGTACATTTGAGAAAGAAAAGGTGAGTGGAAACCGAGGGCGAAACGAGGGCGTAGGGCGAAAAGGGTGGGGAAGCTTAGAGACCGGTGAGGGAGCAGAGCTGCAGGGATGGAGCCCCGCGGCCGCAGGGCGCGGCTTCCCACTCCCGGGGCCTGGGGCCGCAGGCAGGTGGAGCCGAGAGGCCGGAGGAGGGGCGGGAGGAAAGGGTGCGGCCGCGATCCGGGCCCGGAGCCAGCGCGGAGCACCAGCGCCCGGGGCGCACACCTTCGCTCGCAGTTCGCCCTCACACTAGTTTCCCGCCGCCGCGCTTCGGGGTAAGTTCAGCCTCTAGGCGCGTCCCCGCGAGCCTCGCTCACCGCTGCCCGCTGCCTGGTGTCTTGGGGAGGTCGCGGCGCCTCTCCCAGTTCCCCCGCGAGCGCAGCTCCGTCCCGGGGCAGGGCCGGCGGCTGGCGACCGCGCCGGGTCCCAATGCAGCCGCGCGGGTGCGGAGCTGGAGGGACCTCAGTCCCGCATTTCAGAGTCAAGGAGGCTGGAACCCAGGGGAGGAAAAGGGCCGTGCCCTTGGCGGGGTCGGGGGTCACCCAGGTCTTGGTGGGGCCCAAGCTGATACTCAGCTGTCGTCGCTCCCCGAAAGCTTCGGTGATCACAGCTAGCAGCTTAGGGGATCCACTCAGCCATCTCAGCCTTCTCAGGACTAAAGGACTAGGGGAGAGAAAAAGCTGGGAGTCGGAAGGTTCCTTGGGGCCCCAGCATCGCAGACGGGGCTGGCTCAGAGGTCTGCTCTGTGGACTTGGAATCCCACTCATCCTGTGAGCACGTTCTCCTCTTCACGTAGCCAATATATTTTATTTTTTACTTATTTTTTTTAGAAGGTAGAAAAAAGTGGATTTGCATATTGAGGGTTGGAAGTTCAGAAGTTTGCTTTTTCCTGAAAAGACTCACCGTTTTCTTTGCAACAGAATCCTATTCACTAGACATGAATCATTCCCTCGGCATTTGAGTCTCCCAGGTGGAAGATTTAGATACTTGATTGCAAATGACCATATATAGGAAATTATGCAGGTGCTGGGAGGCTCTGGGTCACTGGAGGCCCCTCTGGCTGCTGGTAAGAAATTGCACAGCCAGGGCCGAATTTTTTCCAAGGATTTGTGTTCAGCACTGACAGCAAGACTCTCCCCTCCAGGAGAGATACATTTACTATGTTCATCAACATCATATTTTAAAATGTAACCAATTAATACGTTATTCTATGAAGATACCACTTTTGTTTTTCACGAAGGCAGAAAACTTCAGACTGACCAGAAAGGGAATTTTTAAATGTAAAGAAGACCAGAATCTTGTTCCCAGAACTGTGGTTCTGTAGAGAAACCTGTTTAGAAATAACTGCAGAGGAGGAAGTAAAAGGAAATGATGTAATCCCTTAAAGGAAAGGGTATGTTGAAGTTCTGTGTAAGTCATTTGGCCTTCGCTGTGGAGTAATTCTGTACTTCTTAAAAGTTAAATGACAGATCAGTAATAATTCTAAATAATTTTCAAATTCTACTGGATCAACGGATATCGACTGTCAGCTTTGGTCAGGGGTGGGCCAGACAGTGGGGTAAAGCAGAAGCATGGGGGTTAGTTTCATACCTTTAGAGTCTAGCTGCCTCGATGCCGTAGGGACCACTTACTAGCTGTGTGACTGTGGGACATTGCCATCCCTCTCTGGGCCCCAGCTTCTTCATACGCAAAATGGAGATGTAATACCCAACTCATTAGATGATTGTGAGGCTTGTATTAAATCATTCATTCATTCGATACGTTTTTTGTTTTTTAATATCTGCTGTGCCCAGTGAACACAGATAAAAATCCCCAGCCTTGTGAAATTGAACTCATTCAATGCTAGCAACACTCCCATCTTCACTTTTTACAAGTGAGGAAATTGAGCCACAAAGAAATTGTGTTTAGCTTTAAGCGGCAAAACAAGAACTAATAATAACTTGTTTCCACTGTATAGGGAGGTTTGACTTCTGATTTTTAGACTTCATAATAGTTTCTCTGGCTGTAACCCCCTCATAAGTCAAAGAGCATCTATTTATAGAGAGGTAGTGTTAGACTCTAACTAGAGAGCCGACTGCCCTAGGCCACAGAGAGCCTGAAAATACTAGGGCTAAATATTTCCAGAGGCTAATAGTGTAATTTCCCATTGAACTTTGCTCTTGGGGTATCAGGAAATTCTTAGAATATTTTGTTCCCAGGAAGGGTGGGAACAACTTGCATTTCTAAATCAACACTGGAGATACGCCAACATGTTTGAATACTATCTATGTAAGAAAAGTGTGTCTGGCTTCCCAATCAAAGAACTGCCCCTTTCACCTCTGCACCCTACCAAGGACTGGACCACCTCCTCAAAGAGCAGACATGTCTTTATAACAGACTATAGGCTTGGAACCTTGTAAAATGTACATGGAGGTTTCACAATCAGGCACAAGGAATCCAATTGAAGGCAGCAAAAATTTGTGCTGATTTGGTGAGAAGGAGCAAAACCCTATGTTTATGTTGTTATTGATCCTTGTCGTGGTAGCCTGACAGTAATCAGCATAGTTCTGCTAGACTTTAAATAAGTCAAAAATTGGCTTTTCAGGAAGCATATTTGTTAGCATCATTTAAGTACAAAGATTTTTTTTTCTCTCTCTTATCTTGAAGTCCTCACAGGTGTAGCACGGTCCCTTGTATATGGTAGATACTCAGTAAATGTTTGTTTAGCAAATGGGATACCCAGTGTCAGATATATCCTTTTCCTGAGAAGAGAAAGTTTTTCTGTGAAGGTTGACTTCTGTTTTCTGGATTCAAGATTAAGGGTTGGACTGAGATTATTGTGTTCTGAATCACATATTGATACCATTTACTAATTTTTTTCTTTAATAGATTAGTGTGATCTCAGCTCAAGGCGAAGGTGGGATATCATGGCATCTATGTGGGTAAGTAAAAATTAAGCCTTCACAACACAGTAACACATATGAGTCAAACCAAAACACAGAAAGTCAAGATAGCAAGAAAAATTTTGTGAAAGTTGATAAGTTTATCTGACAAAATTAACATGCCAGAAAAGCCAGAGGATATTAAAAATAATAAAATATTTTTAAGTGCATTATAAAGTTACATAGTTAAAATAATTTATGATGACACCAAAACAGAAAGGTCAAAAACAGATAATAAATGTAGTATATAATTTGGGAATTTATTATATGATAAAGATGACATATTGGAGAAGAGATGAATTATTCAATACATGTTAGGAAAACTTGTAACTCTTTAGGGAAAAAGTAAATCTGTATTCCTTTTTCTGCCTTACAATAAAATAAATTCTATGTGTATAAAATACAGAAATGAAGAAGATGAAATATGAATGGGCTGGGTGCAGTGGCTCATGCCTGTAATCCTAGCACATTGAGAGGCCAAGGTGGGTGGATAACCTGAGGTCAGGAGTTCGAGACCAGCCTGGCCAACATGGTGAAACTCCTTCTCTACCAAAAATACAAAAATAGGGCCAGGCATGGTGGCTCACACTTCTAATCCGAGCCCTTTGGGAGACCGAGGCAGGTGGATCATGACGTCAGGAGCTCAAAACCAGCCTGGCCAACATGGTGAAACCCCATCTCTACTAAAGATACAAAAAATTATCTGGGCATGGTGGCGGACGCCTGTAATCCCAGCTTCTTAAGAATCACTTGAACTCAGAAGGTGGAGGTTGCAATGAGCCAAGATCGTGCCATTGCATTGCAGCCTGGGCAACAGGGGGAGACTCGGTCTCAAAAACAAAACAAAACAAACAAACAAAAACAGTCAGGTGTGGTGGCACACACGTGTAATCCCAGCTACTCAGGAGGCTGAGGCAGGAGAATCGCTTGAACCTGAGAAGTGGAGGTTGAAGTGAGATTGAGATGGCGCCACTGCACTTCAGCCTGGGCGACAGAGTGAAACTCCATCTCAAAAAAAAAAAAGAAAAGAAAAAGAAATGTGAATGGATTAAAAAATTATCTTGGAGTGGGGAAGGCACTTACAACTGTAACATAAAACCAAAGGCCTAAAAGAAAAGTATTGATCTATTTTAACTACATACAAATTTATAATTATGACAGCCAACAATACCATTAGTAGAGGCAGAAGACAGCTCACAGGGGAAAAATATTTGCAGCACATAAGACAAAAGGCTTACTTCCTTACCATACAAATAAATTGAGTAAATCAATTTAAGAAATCAACTTGATGGAAAAAGTTGCAAGGGACACAAATAGGACATAAAAAGAATTCTAAATGTCCAATAAACATCAGAAGCTGCTACAGGGTTGGACACGGTGGCTCACACTGTAATCCCAGCATTTTGGGAGGCCAAGTCAGGAGGATCACTTGAGCCTGGAAGTTCGAGACCAGCATGGGTAACATAGCAAGACCCAGTCTCTAAAAAAAACAAAACCTTCAAAAATTAGTTGAACATGGTGGGGCGGTCTTAGGTACTTGGGAGGTTCAGGTGGGAGGATCGCTTAAGCCCAAGAAGTGGAGGCTGCAGTGAGCCTTGTTCATGCCGCTGTACTGCAGTTTGGGTGACAGAATAAGACCTATTTATTTAAAAAAAAAATCCTGCACCTCACTCAGAATTGAAGAAACATAAATATGATGAGAAACGATTTTCTACCAAAGAAATTGGTGAAGGTTAAAAAAAAAAGGAATGTTGCAGAAGATGTGGGCAAGGTGATACTTTCATTGTCTGTTTACAGGAGAGTAAATTTGGTACACTTTTGGGTGATATTTTGGCAATATCCTCAGTACTTAAATGCACATGTCCTTTAAATCCAATAATTCCACTTGTGGATATGTATCTCATAGATAAACTTGCATAAAATTGAAAAAACAGGGGCCCAATGATATTCGTTTATGTTAATAAAAACATGCAGACAGCATAAATGTCCATCCATAGGGTAGGAATAAGTAAATTACTCACTTATAACTTATAAGCATTTTTATGTGATGGTTAACAAGAATCGGGCTGGGCTCAGTGGCTCACACCTGTAATCCCAGCACTATGGGAGGCTGAGGCAGGCGGATCACCTGAGGTTAGGAGTTGGAGACCAGTTTGCTCAATATGACAAAACCCTATCTCTACTAAACATACGGAAAATTAGCTGGGCATGGTGGTGGGTGCCTGTAATCCCAGCTACTCAGGAGGCTGAGGCAGGAAAATTGCTTGAACATGGGAGGCAAACATTGCAGTGAGCTGAGATCACGCCACTGCACTCTGGCCTAGGCAACAAGCATGAAAGTCCATCTCAAAAAAAAAAAAAAAAAAAAAAAAAAAGAGGAAAAAAGTGGATCAGCTGTATGTGAACTGACATTAAAAAAAAGTCCCAAGATATATTAACCAATTAAAAAAATCAACTGACAGAATAATATATACAGAGGGATTCTGTTTAAAAGAAAGAACAAAGAAAAGAAAAAATATACAGACAGACATTACATGAAAACTTTGTGGAAAGGTGGAATTGTGAGAAAGGGCACTCTTCAACGTATCACCTTTTGTACTGTTTGAACTTTTTTTTTAATCACGAGAATACATTATATTTTGTAAGTAAGGGACAGGGCAAATTTAAAGAAAAGCCTGTACAGGGATGTGACCATCCCTTGGCTTGGGCAGTATGGATGGAAGGTGTGCTATTGGAAGGGTTTGTTTGGCTCAAATTACTCCCTTCCCACTGGCTAGGAGGCTAATCTTTCATCTTTCATCTGAAATCCCTGCTGCTTTTATGGACATCTCAGAGTCAGATGAAAAAAGCATCTCTCCAAAATGCCAGTGTTAAAAAAAAAAAAAATCCCCCTCTGGTCCTTGCCCATGAGTAAATTGACATGGAATTAGTTGGGCAGGCTCTCCCGCTGACACCTTCAAAGTCATGGCACATTTCACCAGACTCAGGTGAGTGTGATCAAGGGTGTATTCTTTTCCTATTGCAGCTATAACAAATTACCACAAATTTAGCAATTTAAAATAACACCCATTTATTATCTCATAGTTCCGTACATTAGAAGCCTAAAATGGGTCTCACAGCACAAGAGGAAGGCATTGTTTGGACTGCGTGCCTTTCTGGAGACTTTGGGAAGAATCCTCTTCCAAGCCCGTTTAGGTTGTTGGCAGAATTTAGTTCCTTGTAGTTGTAGAATTGGGTTTTTAGTCCTTGCTGGCTACCGGCAGAGACTGTCTTTGGCTCCTGGAGGCCTCTACCTGTCCTTGTATATGGCTCCTACATCTCAGAACCAGCAGTCGTTCATCAAATCTTTCTTATGCATGGAATTGCTTTGGCTTTTCTTTCTGGAGCATCTCTATTCTGCCTTTCTCTTCTTCCTCCAGCTGAAGACATTTCTCTGCTTTTAAGGGCGCATGTGATTAAATTGAGACCACTCAGATAACATGGGCTAATCCCTGTATTTGAAGGTCTGGAAACTTAATTATGTTTGCAAAGTCCCTTTCATCATGAATCACAATATGTTGACAATTTCCGAGGATTATAGTGTAGACATTTTAGGAGGCTGTTGTTCTGCCTACCACAGGGACTAGGAGTATGGCTCCATCAGGGATGATAGCATTTGGCATCAGATGGCAGGAAAGAGAGGCGGGGAGGGGCCAGAAAGGGAAGGCTAACTTGAGCCTGGAGGGCAGACCCTCACATGGAAATAAGGCCCTAATCAGAGAAGTGATCCTACTGTCTCTGGGTTTTTGTTTTGCTTTTTTTCCTATTTTCCTCCTCTCCTTCAATTAAATAACTAATATTTATGAGTGAGATCTCAGAGAGCAAAGATTAAGAACAACTCAGAACCACTATGGAAAGCAAGATAGCAGTTCTCCAAAAAATTAAAACGAGAACTACCACATGCTCTAGCAATCCCACTTCTGGGCGTATATCCAAAGGAAACGAAAACAGGGTCTTGAGGAAAGATATCTGTACACACATGTTCACTGCAGTACTTTTCACAATAGCCAAGAGGTGGAAGCAGCCCCACTTTCCATTGACAGAAGAATGAAGAAAGAAAATATGGTATATACGCACAATGGAATATTATTCAGTCTTTAAATCACATGCTGTGTGACAGGAAGAAAACCTTGTCACATATGGATGAGCCTTGAGCCCATTATGTTAAGTGAAATAAGCCAGTCCCAAAGAGACAAAATACTGTATGATTCCATTTATATGAAGTATCCAAAGCAGTCAAATTCATAGGAACAGAAGGCAGACTGGTGGTAAGGACTGAATAAGGAAAGAAAAAAGGGGAGTTGTTGTTTAATGTGTATAGAGTTTCAGTTCTGAAAGATGAAAAAGTTCCAAAGATCTGTTTCAAAACAATGTGAATATTCTAACCACAACTGAACTGTACACTTAGAAATGGTTAAGATGGTAAAACTCCCTCAGATTTCCAATTGTAAATATTCTTATCACAAAGTTTTTAGTGTTCTTTTGTTCTCTCTCCCACACAAAAGCACATACACACTCAAACATAAATAAGCAATCAAGTCCTTGGGTTTCTATGAAACTATTGACATGGTTATGTGTATGATTAGCTTATTACAGTGGTATGATCGAGGGAGAAGTCATTAGTTGCCATTTCAATGCATTACCATTGAAGATGAAAGAATGGCTGGTTTCTTAGGTCATTTATATTCTATCTAGGGGTATTGCAACCCTACCATTTTTTCTGATGAGTAAACAATCTCTGTTGCATCAGTATTTCCTTTGTTTGCAAATTTTGAATATCTCTGTTCAGACATATGTTCTATCACTTCACCCTTGATGAAAGGATCTGATACCTTATTGGTCTGTACTCCTTGGACTCGTGGTCTCTTGTCATATGTTGCCTATAGGTCCATAGCAAGCACTTAGGAAGCCCACAAATTAGAATGTCTTAGAACATGGCTTTTTATTAAACTACCACAGCAGTATCTTTTCTGTGTGTACCTTCTGTTGTACAACACTGGCTTTCCTATGTAAATATTCTGAGCTCTTTCCTCCTTAATCAATTTCTAACTTATATTTACAGAATAATAATAAATATAATTCCTATTTGTTTGAACTCTCAAATTAGAATTGTTATTATGGTACTAGAATTTTTCTTTCCCTTCCTTCCTTCCTTCCTTCCTTCCTTCCTTCCTTCCTTCCTTCCTTCCTTCCTTCCTTCCTTCCTTCCTTTCTTTTTGACAGAGCTTCACTCTGTCATTCAGGCTGGGGTGCAGTGGTGCAATCATGGCTCGCTGCAGCCTCAACCTCCTCGACTCAAGCGATCCTCCTGTCTCAGTCTCCTGACTAGCTGGGAGCACAGGCATGCCCCACCATGCCCAGCTAATTTTAAAATTTTTTGTAGAGATGGGGACTCACTATGTTGCCCAGGCTAGTTTCGAACTCCTGAGCTCAACTGATCCATCCACCTTGCCCTTCAAAAGTGCTGAGATTACAGGTATGAGCCACCACACCTAGTGATGCTAGAATTTTTCTAAATTAGCTCACAATTGTTGTAATCACCATGAACTGTTATTAACATCCTAACTTGGTATATGTTCTTCTTTCACCACCCCAAACTCCAATTTACAAAATGAGGAAAGGGAATATAGACTCACTCTGCAACCAAAGGATAAAACAAGTTTTATAAAAATATATTACCTAAATGCAATGCCTACTAACTTTGTTTTGAAGTTCATCCAAAACAGTTAAACAATTTTTTTTTGAAAGAAAGGAAAAGAGAGGAAAGAAAGTGAGAGTGAAAGAAAGAAAAAAAAGAATGTACGAGAGAAAGAAAGAGGAAGAAAAAGAGGGAGAGAACAGGATTCTTGTTCTACTGCCCAGGCTAGAATGCAGTCTAAAAATGGGTATTAAAAACCTCTATTATGCCAATAATTGTGCTTAACAATGGAAACAGGAAGGAATAAGAGATGAAAATAACAAACAAGCAGCCA